>CANNZV010000984.1:0-47408 GCA_947561585.1 Caprella mutica
TTAACAATTTTTTCCGCGTATATCAGACTATTAGTACCTTGAAAGAAACTTTAAAGTATTATTTCCGTATTACCCAGGTAACATGTGAGTATTCCGGGAATGTTCCCTTCGGATTGTAACATTCCCCAATATTCCCACATTCCATACTGATGCTCCCGGAATCTTCCTGGAACATGGGAATAGAATTTAATTCCAATTGAATATTCAGGGAATGTTCCCTCAATCACAATAAATTCATAACATTTAAATTCATTTTCATAATGTTCAGGGAATACTCGCTGAACATCAGTAAATTTATTCCATTTTCGTATCTTTTATGGAATATTCAGGAAACATTCCCTGAATATTGACCGACCTTTACATAATTCTATCAAAAAGTATTTCAATGGAGTATTCGGGGATATTCCCTGAACATATGTATATTCATACTATCTTCTACAATTTAATGGAATATTTAGGGAGCAATCCTGGATTATTGGAAAAACTAAAAATCATTCTAAACATTCATCTCTTCGTTGGGAGTATTCAAGGAATATTCCCTGAACATGAGATTTTCGAACTATCTTCTAAAATTTAATGGAATGTTTAGGGAACATTTCTGGATTATTGGATAATATTTAAAATAATTCTAAACATTCATCTCTTCCTTGGGAGTATTCAAGGAATATTCCATGAACATAAAATTTTCGAACTATCTTCTACAATTTAATGGAATTTATAGGGAACATTCCTGGATTATTGGAAAAACTGAAAATAATTCTATACATTCATCTCTTCCTTGGGAGTATTCAAAGAATATTCCTGAACATAAGATTTCCGAACTATCTTCTACAGTTTAATGGAATATTTAGGGAATAATCCTGGATTATTGGAAAAAACTGAAAATAATTCTAAACATTCATCTCTTCCTTGGGAGTATTCAAGGAATATTCCCTGAATATAAGAATTTCGAACTATTTTGTACAATTTAATGGAATGTTTAGGGAACACTCCTGGATTATCGGATAATACTTTAAATAATTAAAATAATTATATGGAGTATTAAAGGAATATTCCCTGAACATAACTAGAAGCATACAATATTCTACAATATAATGGAATGTCTAAAGAATATTCCTGGATTATAGGAAAATACTTTGAATAATTCTAACCATCAACTATTTATATTCTCTGAATATAAGTATATATATACTATTGTTATAGGATGCATATATATATATTTATATATTCTTTTAAAATAATAAATGTAAAACCTAAAAGATAGAAATATTTAATTAGTAAATAAATATAGTCATAATTTATAATTTGTAAAATCTGAAATTAAAAGTTTATTATTAGCTTATTAAAATATGTAAATCTAAAAATTATTAAATCTGAAATGAAATAATAATTAGTACAGGTGTGAAATGTATGTCACTAGTAGGTGATGCTTGATAATTAATTAGTAACAGAGTTGTAAAGTTTAATTCATAGGTAGGAGTCACAATAAACAGTCAGTCTTAGTCTTGTTGGTGTAGTGTGTAGACCTAACTTTGTGCTCATGTGATAAACCTTAATTTGTGAAATTTGTGTAAGCTGATTCCTAATGTCTTATGTATTTCACAGATACAATTGTATTTAAGCTTTATTATAGCTATACTGTATAATGAACCATTAACAAAATGTGTTACAAAATTGAGTTGTGTCTTCTGTGTTGATTGTAATAACCAGGGTAAGTGTATACCTTTCTGTTTGTTTATATTTTTTGTGTATTAGGATGAATTATTGAAACTAGCTTATTTGTTTGTTACAGCCTGGTTATTTTGAAGATATTGAATAAAACTAAAGAAAACTAAGATTCTTACTTCTACTCAACAATAGCTTTCATCTCAAGATAATAGTCAATAAAACAGATCTAGCATAACTTAAGCAAGCTACTTATTGGAAAATAACTGATAAACTCTAATGTTCGGGAACACGGCCCCCCAACACTATAATCTACAATTAAGTTTAAAGTTTAGGGAACACTCCTGGATTATCGGAGAATACTTGAAATAATTAAATTAAATATATGGATTCTTTGAGGAGTATTTATTGCAATTATTTTACTTATAATATTGAATCGTTGTTAGATGATTCAAATTAATTTTCTGTACTAACTATATATATGCAGTATACACTATATATACAATATACATATTGGAGTAAACTTATTAAACTAAGGCCAATGTCAGCTTGTTTATAAGAATGTCATTATAATTTCCATATATGATATATTTAATATATTCTCACATGCCAAAAATTTAACTCAACAGATGATAACCTATATCAGGGTAAATAATTACCTAAAACCTTATAAGTAGAAAATATGATATGCCCCTGTGATCACCACTATGTGATACTGTGCCACCATATGTGATAGTCTTTTCTGGCTATCTTTCTTAGTTTTGATTATTACTATATTACTGATTACTTAGTACTTAAAAGTGAATTACGCCTCATTTAATTTTGGTTACTCTAAACGTTTATTATTCTTAGGGTCAACACCCAAAGCTCTGCTCACTATACTATTAACTATGGATCTTTTCTTTCTTATAGATCTCTTCATTTCATATTAATAAGTAAGGTTAATAGCAACACAAGTATATACTTATACACAACTCTACTCCAAGCACCCTATACTAAACAGTGTAATGCTAACAAGGTTAGCTGAGAGTAAATATATTAGATGTTAATCGTAAGGCGATCTCCGGCTGACTGAGTTAGCTTACTCAGAACCAAATGACTTATAGGTGAGAACTAATGTAATACGTTCATCACACCCCTATAAACAACGTATATCGATTCGATTGCTGGGATATCAAATCGATGGATTGTACCATCGAATCGACCGACCGTTGTTTGTAGGGCAATGGTAGTTTAGCATGCTTATAATTTATCTTTATAAATCATTTTATCTATAATCAAGCATCAGCACTTTGATATTTATGATCATGTAGGTACGTACATTGTACGTACCTACATGATCGATGTGTGAGTCTGATGAGAGCTGTGACAGTTCATTCAGTGAGAAGATACAGAAAAAACTGTACTGTGATAAAACCTGATATCCTCTATCTCAGATTTCACTATTGCTTTGATTTTAGTGGTTACCTTAAAATATTTTAGTGGTTCACTCTGACAAATGAGAAATAAAAAAGTGCAAAAAAATTACTCAATATTAGGTAACAATAGATTTATTTATAAAAGTGAATGAGCCAAACCATAGCTGAGTAGTGAGTAATATATGCCAGATAATAATACCTGACCGAGAACAATAGTGATTAATGTATATTTTATATTAAAGCTATCCACCAATTAATTAAATAAAGCTATTATTATTATTAGCTACACTATCAATAAAGAAGTTGTATTTTTGTTTAAATTAATTTGTTGGATTATGATTCATGAGCAATATGGTACTTCAATCTCTGGAGATTTTAGCCAATTTATCGACTATAAACTCTGGAGAGTTTCTATGCTCTGTTCTCCAGAGTTTTCGGCTGATAATAACGCGTCAATCCTCCGCAGATTATCTCGTCCTTATACTTAGCCTCTGTAGTTTGCATTAAAAATTTGTGGAACGCAGAGATTATCTGCAGAACGCTGCTTAGAAATGCTGAGACTGCCGTAAACTACAGTAACACGTCCGCTATACTTCACCGAATTATAACTGTGACATGAAGCTATGACTTACTGCCTAACTAATTCACTCTAATTATGTTATGGGCAGTAAGCCACTGACTTCAGCTGGATACAGACTATGAGCCCAGATCGTACTCAGATTGCCTGTGACTAATAAGTCATTTATATATTCACTTGGTAATACTAACTTCCGACGTACGATAAAAGGTGTAATTTAATCGTTGAGGATAGAGGAAATAATGATGAGTTATTAGCTATATTACACTCTCTTAAAATACGACATATATTCCCAATATGATTTTTATACAATTTCACTATGATTTCGATAATTTGTTATCGAAATTTCCATTTCATATTAGATAGTTTTATTCATAAATCAATAACAAATGTATTTAGAAAACTGTTTTCAAGAAGGGTGAAGTTTAATGATATTAATTATTCCCTTCCATCTATGAAACTTCAATACGCTCTAATATTCTGTTGGTAGTTTTTAATTAACAAATAAATTTCCTTTGATATTTGTATCAATATTGTAAATTTTTAAAGACTGTAACTAACAAATGGGTAGGGAAATGTTTTCCATTGCTTTCCAAACAAGGTTTGAAAATGTTTGAAATACGTTTACTGATAGAAATATATTAGTCGATTTTTTTTGATTGACGCAATATCAAATTAATTTAATGTAAATTTTTGGTTAACACGATGCAACATTTTGAAATAATACATTTTCATTTTGAATATTCAATACAAATCAATTATTGTGTCAAACTGTATCAGAATTTCTAAAATTGTATAAATTATTTATTCACTTAAGCTATTGCGAAGAAGATTGAAATTGAAACGTAACTAATTGATCTTTAATTAATGTTTAATTGACAGCAACAGGATTTTGGAAAATAATTTAAATTTCTTTATAGGACTTATCATTTATTGAATACATATTAAATTTAAAAGATACTAAACGTTGAGAGTACGAGAATATGGTATGAATAATTTAACAGAATAGAATTAATAACAATGTGTATTTCAAAATCTTAAAACCATACCTCTAATGGAACATATTGGATGTTCATTAAAGAAATAATTCTGTAAATAAAGGAGTGATTCTACGATTTAATTAAATAATTTATGTTATTAAATTAGTAACTCTGTATTACATTAATGATTCTGTATTAAAATCGTAATTATGTAATGAAATAGTTATTTTGTATTAAACAATCAATTCTGTTTTAAAATATTAACTCGGTATTAAATTGATACTTCTGTATTAAATTAATACTTCTGTATTAAATTAATACTTCTGTATTAAATTAATACTTCTGTATTAAATTAATACTTCTGTATTAAATTAATACTTCTGTATTAAATTAATACTTCTGTATTAAATTATTACTTCTGTATTAAATTAATACTTCTGTATTAAATTAATACTTCTGTATTAAATTAATACTTCTGTATTAAATTAATACTTCTGTATCAAATTAGTGAATTTGTAATTAAATTCAAATTTAACTACAAAGACAACTTAACCCTTCAAGGACCACCAGGACACTGGTGTCCTCTTTCAAACTAATTAAATTACACTGTGAATTAGCCTCCAATTTGATCAAACATATTGTGAACATGTTCGCATAAGATATAGGAATATTTATGATATTGTATTGTAATCAACTCCTTGTGCGTTTGGCACTGCACGAGCTGACTTCATGGGTTGAGGCTCTGCTGAAATTTTCTCTGGATGTTCTTATTTTAAACTAATATATCAAACAAACCTGAACATATATCATTTGGCAATAATTTATATAGGCTTATATGGATATTTAGTAGCCATTTATTCATATAAAATTAGAATAATTTACTTGTAGCAAGAATAAATAACTTAGTTTGAAAGAGGACGCTAGTGTCCTGGTGGTCCGGTGATCCTCTCTTTTGAAAGACACTACTGGTGTCCTTTTGGTCCTATGAATGAATATTTCTTAGGTGATTCGAGAAGAATTCGGTTTCTGCAAATAATTTGCTATTATTTATTTCAAATTAACAATTTGAAACACATTTCTTATAAGTTATATTAAAATATCAGAATAATTCTGTCAAAAATTCTTTCTTAGACCTGTTCGTCAAAAATGTAAATATTATTTGAATAATTCAACACAACATATGTTGACTATGATTATTTTTCAAATATAATTTATGGTAAGACCTTTCAATAACCAGACAAGTAAGGGCTTAATAATCTTTGTAGCCGATGACAACCAGTATAAAGAAAGTGGTATCAACATTGAATTGCTCCAGATATGAAGATATGGCTATACTATACCACTCCGATGATGATGACTTTCTAAGTCGTAGTTTCAATCCTCTGATATAGAGGAATTATTAATTTCTAATAGGGATATAGCTTCATAATGAAGAAGAGCTGAGTGATGACTTAACAATATCTACAGAAAGTTGAGTGACAGGGGATAAGACAACACGCATCTATTCCAATATTGCCCTTCGAAAACTATGTGTGAAACGTCCAAACCCCTTCCAAATGGCTTCATCGCTCAAGAATTATGTACAGAAGAAGCCAACAAAATAAAGTTATAAATTATTCATTCTGGATGAAAATAATGGAATTGTGTGTCTTCTTTGTATGCTTGGTTTTATTCCTACTGAATGATATTCAGGTCTTTCAGACTTGAGAACCGCATCAAAAACTGCCTTGATAACAGTGAAACCGTTCCCAGAGGCACTTGTAATCACAAGCTATATTCTGGCAATTAGTTAACCTGCATGAAAATAGTTGAGCACATAGCTACAAGAGGTATTTGGGCTTGTGGCACAGTACAAGAGAAGCTTTTGTGAAGATTGTCATTCAAGAGTGACAATAATTTGAAGAAGTAGCACTTGGATCATTTGATGAGCAGACAGCTGGTGTTGGAGCCTGAGGTCTCAAATCTTTAAAATGGTTTTACAATTGAGCTAGTAGCTTACTATCTAGTTTTTCCTCTTCAACGCCCATTGTCACACGCAGAAGGACTGAGAAGGTTTGACAAATAAAAAAGTATACAATGACGATCCTCTCCCTAATATTGATTCACAATACAATCAGAAAAGGAGTGGAGTCACCCATCACAACAAAATGATGTTCAAATTTCAGAATAAACCTCTGGCATCAGTTTGTATTGCATCAACAGTTGGAATCAGATGCGAAGAGTGGAGGTCAAACGGATGGTAGTATACGAGCATCAGACCTCTTTAGTCTATGGTTGAATTCAAATTGGTACTGATTGATGCATTGATGATGACAAAGAATGATGTAATACAGCAGAAAAGAAGTCAGCGAAAGGAAAAAATATATTTTAGGTGATGCAAGTAAGATGGACATTAGAAAAGATAACATAGGTCATTGAATATTGTTCAACGAAACTAGATTCACTTGTAAAACTCCTGGCTGTAATGCAAGAAAAGCAAATATAATGCATAAGACACATTATGGCTTGATTAATAACGTTCATTTTGACTTTATTCAATTTAATATCATTAGAAATGAATTCATTGGACCAGGAACACACTGGTGGCCTCTTTCATTTCGATGACTCATCGGGCCAGTAGGACACATGTGTCCCCTTTCAAAATATTTTACATATGAAACTATGGATAATATATGTTGTAATTTTTATCCCATTCTTATGGATGCCTAAAATTTAATAAAAATTTAAAATATAATTTGTTTGTGGTCAGAAAAATAAATCGGTCTTAAAGGGTTAACTATTGCATAAAATATTTATTATTTCATACGGTACGAGACGATAGAGTGTCATGATAATCTTACTTAAATATTATAATTCTACGGATTGATTCTTTCGATGAATCTGAAAAGACAATAATTTACTAAAAGTATTGTTTGTAGATTATTCACATGTTAATATACATTAGTTTTATATTCTTAACGATAAACTAGTAAGATCAACGCAGAAAACACTTTCCTTTCATATTTACCAATACAATCCTCTTATTTATAACTTACTTATTTTAATTCCTAACAAGCCTTTTCGTTCATACAAAAATAAAACTACCCCAGCACTAAACACTACGTACATCTTGTGACGAAAATTGCTTATATAATTAATCAAAACAAATCTTCCGTTTCCTTCAAGAATATTATTCAATAAGTTTATGAGCTCAGCTAGGTGGGTTGTAATTCATTTTTGACAACTGAATAGTGAACAAGACGCTAAAACACCTAATTCAATCACTTTAACAAATTCAAGATTTAGCCTGAATTTAATCAAATATGTAACTCCAGTGTAATTTATTCTTAGTATTTGATTATCGATTAGTGTATTACCATGCAAATAAACCTTAATAACATTCACATCTCCTGTTTTGTTTCAACATTTTGTTCCTGTAACTTCATAGTCCAATTTTAAGACTGTCAATGAGTCAATAAACTGCAGTGAAGGATGATTGGACTAATTCTGCAGACAACATCAGATGCTATTTACCGCCTCACTGTTTCCTTTAATAGCTTCCTTCTCCTAACGACACTGTGCTGATAACACTCTAATTTATTGCCTTTGTGGAGAAATTGGGTTGAATCTTGATTGCTTCTCTGAAACTTTTGGAATGCATTTAAACTGGATAAACTTTGTCTTTATCTCATTTATAAATACGTACTGTTATTTCTCTAAATATCTTCTCGTTTTTATTAGTTACATTTTTCGACATTTATCCCACAAATGTAAAACAAAATATGTCATTAGGATGATAAGAAAATTCCTGTCGAATCGTTCATTGTGATTAAAAACATATTTATGAACAATGTTGATAATGAAAAATAAAATAAATTCCATATAGAGAGATTATTTATGAATGTGTCTATTCATTAGACTCAGACAATATTTCATATCAGCCTGAAAATATTCTAATTAATACCAATAGTAATTTGTAATTAAAATTCATATTACTAATAGAAATTTGTATTTAGTATTCATATGTCATATTTGTGTTGTTATGTTTAAGTATTACCTCAACTGTTTTTGATATCGAAATACGCTGAACGATATTTTATCCCTCGTGAAAGTCATTGTGATACGACTTACATTTTTGATGAAAAAATATTGTTTGCTATTCAGAGTAACTGTTTGATAAATTTAAATATATGTGAATATTCTTATTGCATTTACATATATAGAATAGTATTGAAGGGCCATATATAATTCAACGAGGCTCCCTTTTAATCAAAGTTGCGTGATATGAGCAATACACATTAGACATTTTACAATATCAATCCATTATACTTTTGAAAAGTATACAATAAAATTTTAGTCAAAAACGAAAAGCAAATTTATTTAATATTAGTGTGATTCTGTATTCTTACACCTGTACTAGTTATTGAATATTTTCTTCTACCTTTATAACATAATCAATACATAGATAATAGGTAATCAAATTGCGCCTATTACGAGTGTTCAAAGTCTTCATAGGCAATTATAGTGATGAAAGCACGCAACAATACAATCTTAGTAAAGCAAATAAATGTAAAACTTTTAATATCTCAAACTATTAGTTTATTACAAGATTAGATTTCTTAGGATTTCATAAAATTTCGTCAGAGCTGAAGTGTCTTTAATATTTTAGTTAGCTGATGAATAAAAGATTAAATTAGACTATGTGTATATTTAATCTTCTGAAACTTCTCAGTGTTATGTGATCCCCAATCTATATTTACTATATATGATGCCGATTGTATCAATGGCATCTATTGGTAAAGCTCTTCGAATTCAAATGTTATAAGATTACTAAACTGAATAGTGCAAAGTTGCAGTATTGTCCAGTTTTCAAAATATTAATATAATGAGGTAAAATTTCCAATTTTTAAATGATTAGTCAACTTACATTAAGTTACTTTCAACTTGAAACATTTAATATGTATCTATATACTTATCAATTTTACTTTAATTCAATCAACTGAAATATAGATAAAATATTCATGAAATAATATTTTCTAACTTAATTTAAAGTACGTTCTACCACCGCATTGCAAACACTTTCAAATGGCGCCATTTGCACTGCCACGTGTGCGAATTATATTTTTTATGGGTTATATAATTACAATACAATTATATATTTATAATAAATCACAATTGATTTTCTTTATACGATATTCATTCCGTAATTTACATAAATATTATTATCTGAATATAATTGACAATAATATTATGTTTAGGGTGTAAATAGAGTGTAACTGTATATAATATACTGCATATATGAGCCTAATATACCGCAACCATTTGATTATTTAGCCTGGGTTCGTATACATCTTTTAAGAGTACGTACAGTTCCTTTGTCTCACTACATTGTTGGAACAATATGACACAGCATGATTCCATTTAAATGCACTCTACCGCCTAATGTTTATGTGTATTATTCTCCGTCAATCGTACTTACCAATTAAGATTGACCAAGCATTCATTCCTTCCATGTGTTTATTTTTCCATCCCCCTTTCTCTTTTACTATTCTGACGACCATTGGTACACACAATTTCAATGCTTCGGATACGGAATAAACCTATCCTAAATTCCACTATTTTACTCGTTTAGTGATTGATATAAGTTTGTTTTGCTATTTTGTTTTGAAATATTGGTTACATTTTTCGAAACTTGTACAATTTTTGCTACGCTTCTTTTGCAAGTATATGACGGATTTTTGTATGAATAATGGTCCTTTTTAAGCAATTACAAATGGCATAGTTTATTCACAAAAACAAATGAGATTCATTTTCCGAATTGAGCTAATTCACCATTCAATTCCTAATGTGTTGGAAGATTTTTTTTCAAAAATATATAGTATTAATTTGAATAATCAGTGTTATATTTTAATACAATGTAAACAGATTTCATTACAATCTGCGCCGTATATTTTCAATTATCAACTCAAATAATATCGTTATTTTTTGCTTGTACCTGAAATGTATAATTATACTGCAATTTACATCTGTACGCTGTGAAAAAAAAAATCCTTCACTTCTCCGAATGTTCGAATACACAACATTTTCCATTTTATGAAGATAAACCTGATGATTTTTCTTACTGCAGTGTTATCTGGATAGTTATTAGCCATACATCAAATGGTTACAGTGAGCTAACTTTATGTGTAGCATTTTTTTGCATCCTATACAGTGAGACATTCATCATTAGAAGATTACAAATGGTGAAGCAATGGAAGATTAAGAGCGAATTCCATTTAATCTTCTTTGGCACATATAAGAAATCATATCACAGATAATTCGAGTGATCAAACTAGTAAATTTACTAAAGATACTCATATAGTTTTGATCGATTCCAACTTTTTTCGCGTCACTAAGTTAATACCTTCCAAATCAATTTGGACGATGTTTCCTCGGTTCATTTGTATCCATTTGGTCACTAAAAAGCGATTTGTTCTCTGGACAAGCATCGAATCTCTACAATATCATTTTATCAATAGATTATAGTGTTTTCGATAACATTCAAACAATTTGTGTGTGCCATTAAAGCTTGTAGGAAAAAGATTAGTATTTTGTTAAATCATGACAGGGAAAATTATTGATTTACTGAGTACACATTATGAATGAAATATGAATATAAATGAATTATTTAATTTCCACAGTCGACTAGCAGTTAGCAAATTTATGCATATCTCTCAGAGTTCATTTACATGGTTAATTTAGTTTTTAGTATTTCTCCAATAAATACAATAAGGTCCTTTGGATAAGCACAATTAGTGAAATTTTCAAAGAGCTTATTATATAGAGGAGTTCAATTTCTAAATATTCTCCTTCGTATCTTAGAGGACGGTGAAGGTAATCCTTATTTGGATTCCAAGTTGTATTCGTTGATGATACCAGACAGATTCCATTGAAGCGTTCGTGGTCTCAAAATTGTTAACATTGTGGAGCAGTGCGCTTTTGTGGTTTCTTAAGTAATAAACCATAAACAAGAGCCGAGTATTTCAAACGTTTGCTAATCTCAGCAGCTGATCCGTTCTCAACCTCAGATTCATAGATGATGCATCATTTTTATTTCTTGTGACTCTAGTGCTTACTTTAAATTCTTTAAAGTACATATTTTACTACATGTAACTATTTTTATTTTCTTAATTTTCAATAATATTTATTAAAAAATCTTAATTTTCAATAATATCCATAAATTTTCCGATAAATAAATATACATTAAAATTTATGAAGTTCAAATATAAGAATATTTGGAGGAAGGTTTGTGAAGCCTATGCTTCTAAAACACTATCCCGACTATTATATTTGGAAGGGTAGTATTATGCATTGGGGATGCTTTTCTTCACATGGAACTGGGAATTGAAGGTTATTGTATGAAGAATGAATGCAATTAAGTACAGCGATATCTTCTTGAAAAACTTCTCAACTCTGACGATTCTTTCCTATTTGAGGGTGATTGGGTCTTACAACTGGACAACTACCCAAAACATTCATCGAAACAGATGAAAAAATGGTTTAATGACAGCAACATTGATGTTATGAAGCGGTCAAGTCAGTCATCAGACCTGAACCCAAACGAAATTTGAGGATGATACTCAATATTAATGTTCACAAAAGGAGTCCTCAGAATATCAATGATTTGAAAACTTACTCCTTTGAAGAGTGGTCCGGCATTGCATCTGAAACATATAAGAAACTTACTTGCAAGTTTTCAAACAGTCTTAATATTGTAACACACAACAAAAAACGTGCAAACAAATATTGAATAAATGTTTTGAATACTTTTACGTTACCGATTCTAACGTTTTCCTAAATTAATACTAAAAAGCAAATATTATTCGTATCCTTTTGAGATCTTACTATTTACGTATAAATATATAATTCAAGTCAATTTGAGCTAATATCGATTAATAAAAATTGAGATTTACACAATAATTCGATAAACCTGATACGTATTTGATACTTTTGCGTGGCACTGAATATACTGTATCTCTGGTGTATGAATAGTACATATATGATATGTAGCTGTTGTTGTTATCGAGGTCATGCACCATAATTATTTTGATATCCACTTCCACCTCCATTTCTGGTGTTGAAATTTTACACCAAATTAGATTAGATAATTTACAACGATAGTCAAAACACAAATATAACAATTTAATTATTATATACATTTTAGTAGAGGATGAGAGGGGGTCATGAAATATGGCATTATTCTTCTATTCGCAAGAAACGATGATCATTAAAGTGAACTAATTGAAATATGGTTGATGCTGACAAGGCATATAATATTCGTACATTAAATGCATAAATTCCTGCGATATACTCAGGGGAGAATTCAAAGCAACCTAATTAACTATAGGAAGCGTGATCTAAATTCGTAAACAATCTCCAAAAAGCTTAGTGAGTTAATTCTATGCATCGTCACGAGTTCAATCTGCCGCTATAAAAAGATCGGCCTGGAGAAGTCGCAAAGGTTTGTTTAGAGAAAACTTGGAGGTTTCATGGAAAAAGTATCATAAGAAACTTCAATTCAATAAAAAGCTTTAATCTTCGATGCACTTTAATGAATTGGAAATTTAGTTAGTCTTTCATTAAAAAATCAACCCTTCACTGTGCACTTCACAGACAAGAATTAATGGTTGTTTTAGAAGAAAATAAAGTTTGAAAACTAAAACTAAACAATTGCGAAACAATGTCTGAATAAAGACTTAATTTAATCCACCTTCATATTCGATTGGGCATAATGATAATTTATGTGCAAACGTGAGGGAAAGTACAATCTCTTTCTATCGTAATTGTGTATTTCATGATGCTGTGAAAGGTTAATTCTAATGTGAATATTTCTTAAATGTTTTTCTTTTAATAATTCCATTTGAAATAACGAAGTTGAACAGAATTGCTATGTTTTTTAAATAAATTTCACAGAACTGGATTTATTTCCATTACTTTCCAGAAAACAAAGAGGTTCAGAAACTCACTGCACAATAATACATTCTCATAATCATAATCACATAGATATGATATTACAAGCCCACTAATGTTATACTAAAATGTGAATGATTGAGATCTGATGTGCATTTGGTTAACTCTAGGGAAATTATCCACCATGCTTGATAAATTATAGAATCCGAGGGGAAATTTGAGCATTTAGTTATGAATATCATTTTCATAAGGTATATTAACATTTATTTAAGATATTATGGTAATATTAAGATATTGATGTGATGGGTTTCCTAGAAAGTTGAAATAAAGCCTATATTTGGTATTTATATTGTATAGTTATAAACATGTTACTTATAATTTGATATGTACCTCTTTTTCAGAACATATACTAGACTTTCAGAATGTATGAGTTTATATAATTGTGAACTACCTACAAAGATTCAGGTTGTTATCTTCGAATGATGTATTATTCAGTTCCGTAATTTATTAACTGACTTAATTATTGTTTATCAATTTTATTAATAAGGAATTAAAAATCACAGTCCAACAAATGTGGGCAGTTAGAGAGAATTATCGTAAGAGTGCGAACAAAATATCAGTACTTCCTTATTGAAAGTCTATAGCTGATCAACCAGAGATGAAAGTTGTAAACGAATTATATCGTATGCCTAGTAGCCTTCACCTAAGTACTGTCATCGTATCACATAGTTAGAAGATAGGTTTATATATTACCATATAGATATAGGAAGGGGTTTTTTGTCAAAAAGGTTTATAAAAGACATAGGTAATTGGGGGTTCTAGGACAATTCCCCGCGGACAATTCACCGTGAGGACAACTCGCCGATAGGACAACTTAACGCCAGGACCAGTCGCCTCGTGATTTATATTTTGCCGGCATATACATCATTTACATATGTATATTTAAAGATATTATTAATTTGAACAATGATTTGTTTCTATTCGTTCAAGACTGACTTAAAACATTAGTTTTAATTAGTTTATTTTGTTATATCTGTGGGAATATTTTAGGCCCCAAAAAATGTTAGAGCTATTAATATAAATTTAGAAGTATTTAACGTCTGCTTTGAAACGAAGGGTTTTCTAGTGGATGTCAAAAGGAAATTAAATGCAGGGGAAAGGAAGACTTAGTCAGAAAGAAAAGTGACTCCTTGAACAAAGGCACCAACCACCAGTCCGTGACAATGCTCATGGATACAGAAAAGCTACTACGCGGATGCAGTAACTTACCAATTAATTATATGAGAAGAAACACAAGCACCTGTGACTGCACTCACGAATAGAAGAGGAAAATAATGAGGTGATAGTAAATTTAACTTATTAGCCTACCTAAGGCAAAATCTAGGACTTCGTAGTAAAATAACTTTTATTTGCACTTATGTACTAGTTCTAAAGTAAAATAATTTTTTATAAGTCATTAAACGTGTTAAGAAGACACCTGAACTTGTTTTCTTTCCAATGGCATATTAATTTTGGCAAAATACTTTCGAGTAAAATAAGAAAATTATATTGTTAATTTACCACAAACACACACACACAGTCACACACTATGCTTATATAGTAGTTAAAAAAACATTATATTCAACTTTTGAAATCCAAAGGAAAACATTTTCAAATACTCACTGCTAAGAAAATTGGATTATTAATTTACAACACGTAGCTTATATTTAAAATATTTTTTACATGTAACTGGTGTATACGGCGGAAAAACATATATCACACGGCGAGTTGTTTTACAGCGAATTTTCCTAGCGGCGAGATATCTCCACGGCGAATTGTCCGCGGCGAAATGTACGGCGGCGAGTTGTCCGGTCACCGTATTTTTTTTTTTTTTTTTTTATTACATCCGATAAAAGTTTCACAAACTTATGGAAATTTAAAATATATACAAAATCCTAAACTAAAACATGATACAAAATACTAAACTAAACAAAAAATTAAAATGACGATGCAGTGGTATAGTCTAAAATCATTCAATATATTTACTAATACAGTATTCTTTAAAAATCTTTTTGAATTTGAAATCAGACATTGGAGGTTTAATATTTTCAGGAATATTGTTAAAAAGATCAATAGCCCTATAGATAATAAAATTTCTTTCTACTTCAGTTCTAAAATTAGGGACATTAAAATGAGTTTATCTGGTTTGGTAGGAGTGAGTAGGTATATGGTCTCTAAAATAGGTATTAAAAATGTTCGAGTTAAAATATAGAGCATTACGAAAAAATTTCAATAAAAAATAATCATATACATCGTCAAATTTCAATAAATATAAATTCCTATATAAATCATTATTGGATAAATAAAACCTACCATTAAAATTTCTTTTTACATTCAATATTATTCTCAAAATACTGTTTAAAATAGTTCTCAATGGCTGGAGCAGCGAGTTAAAAGATTTTCCATATACAATTATAGATTGGATAAAAAGGGAGTAGGCTAAAAAATTATACATTAAAATTAAGGTTTTTCTGTTAAAATACGGGGCTGCTGCATATAAAATTCCTTTAACTTGACTTAGTTTCTTGCATAAAAAGGACAGATGTTCTTTAAAAGTTAATCTTTCGTCGATATAAATGCCTAGATATTTAAAATTATGAACCTTTTCTAAAATTTCATGGTTAAAATAGATATCTGGTAAGGTTATTTGTTTATGGGAGTTAAAAAGCGTAATTTTGGTTTTTGAAATGTTAGGGGTGAGTTTATTAAAATCCAGCCATTGAGATAACTTGGTGATAAAATTATTCAATTTAAAAACTAGACTATCTAAACATTTATTCCTACATTAAAATACTGCATCGTCAGCAAAAAGAGTACAATTATAATCATTTTCAGTGGCTACATTAACTACATCATTAAAATATAAATTGAATAAAATTGGACTTAATGTCGATCCTTGGTATAAACCTATATTCATTGTCTTAAAATTAGATTTAAAATCGTTAATATATACATACTGCCGTCTGCTGCTCAGATAACTAACTAAAATTTTATTTAAATTGTCTCTAATGCCGTAGTGGTGAAGTTTTTTCATTAAAATGTTTACATCTACCGTGTCGAAAGCTTTTTTTAAGTCTAAAAATAAAGCTATACAATAATAATTTTCATTAAAAGATTTTAAAACATAGTGTAAAAATTCTAAAATTGCATGGGTGGTTGTAACTCCTTTTTTAAAACCGTATTGACTATTGTTTAAAATCTTATTATCGTCAATAAAATATGATAATTTACTATATAGGATTTTTTCGAAAACCTTCGAAAAAATTGGTAGTGTTGATATTGGTCTAAAATTATTTACATCACTTTCTGAACCTGATTTAAAAATTGGAACCACCCTAGCAACTTTAAAAACATTGGGATAAATTCCTGCTAAAATACTACTATTAAAAATATTACACAAGGGTTCACTAATACAATTTAAAACTTCAATTAAAATAGAACATGGTATTTCGTTCTTATGACTAATTTTACTCTTAAGAGATATAAGGACGTCTCTGACTTCAGCAACTGTAATTTGTGGTAATAAAATTTCGTTTAAAATATAAGGAGTGGAAAGATTAAAAATAGGGTCATTAAGAACAGGAATATTGTTAGAGAGTGATTGTGCTATGGAACTAAAATGATCGTTAAAATGATTACAAAGGTCCTCACCGGTTAAAATCCTATCTAATTGTTTTACCTTAAAATCCTTTTTATTTCTTTTTCTATTTAAAACTTTATTTATAAGATTCCATGTGTTTTTAGGGTTTGAGTTAAAAAGCTGGTTTTGATAAAATAGGTTTTTTGATTTTCTTAAAACATTTGTAAGTTTGTTTCTAAAATAGGTATAAGATCGTTTTAAAATAAGTCCGACTCTTGCTAATTTTGCTAATTGGCTTTTCTTCTTTATTAAAAACTTTAAATCATTGGTAATCCAATCTTTAGTCTTAAAATGAGTGTTTTTCTTGGTGCGTTTTAGTGGGAAACTATTATTAAAAATTGAGTAAATCTTGTCTGAGAAGTCTTGTGCTAATAAGTTAGGGTCGTTACTGTCAATTATAAAATTTGTTTGCCTAGTACTATTGATAAAATTAATTCGGTTAGATTCGTTCTTAAAATTCCGGTAGGTAAAAGACTGTTCATCGTGAGCGACTGCAGTGTTAAAATAAAATAAAATAGGCCTATGGTCAGAGACGTCGCATTCGACAACGTCAGATTGTATATTGTCATGAGATATAAAATTGATCCAAAATTGATCAATAATAGTGCTTAATTGTTACACTTTCTTCATTAAAAGAATATCGCGTTGGTTTATTAATAAGTGAATAAAAATTAAAACCTGCCATAGTATTAGTGAAATGGTTGATAACATTAGAATTACGAGGATTAAAAAGGTCTACATTAAAATCCCCACATACGACAGTTTTTGATAAAGCAGCAGACGGTAAAAATGAATCTGATAGAAAATCGTTGAAATTTTTAATTGAGGATGAAGGTGGGCGGTGAATAGCTGATATTTTAAAATTATATTTTGGGTTAGTGATTGATAGTGATAAAATTTCTAAGTCATTATCTATAAAAGTGAACTCAGATAAAATAGTGGCGCTAAAATGATTTTTGACATATATTGAAACTCCACCTCCATGTCTATTTCTTTGAATGCTGAATTTATTAAAATTTGGCAAGTTAAAACAATGGTCAAAATTTTCTTCCATCCAGGTTTCAGTTGAAATCATAAAATCGAAATAATATTGTTTGCGTAATGATAAAAGAGATTGCAGCTTAGGGAAATTCTTTCTACAACTTCTAATATTTACACATAATATACTAATAGAGTTCTCACTAAAATTTAAAACTTTAAAATCATCTATATCTAAATTTGTACGTTGCACTTTTGGGTAATTAGGGTCAGTAAATAAAATAGCGGTTTCATTGGGAATGGGTAACATTTAAATTTGCAGATGATAAAAATGTTGAACTAAAACTATTGAAACTTTCTGTAGTATTTATATAGTGGAACTTGGGGTTATTTTCTATTTTTGCGCAGACGTTTCCGTTAAACGTATATACAGATTTTAAAATGCTATTTTGTTTTTTCAGTTGTTTTAATTTAAAAAGTAAAGCAGATCTATTCTTGGTAAGGTAGTCACTAATATAAAAATTATCTGGTTTCAAACTCTTAAACTTTTTAATGCAATGTATCCTCCACTCACTATTTTTAAGAGTAACTATCAGGTGTTTTTTCTCGTTGCCAATCACCCTCACACCAACCACACTGTCCTCATCAACTTCCCCCACCACCTTCCTCAGCTCCGAAAGCACTCCTTCCCGACCGTCTGCAACTTCCTTCCTCCTTATCTTCTCCACCAACAACTTTACCCTATCACCGTCTAGTTCTATGACACTTGAAAGAGATGCCTGTTCAATGTAGTCTAGTTATTCGTTAATTTTGATTAGGTCTGGTTTGCTTGAGTTTATTTTAAGTGCTGTGACTTCGCTGTAGAGAGGTTTCTGTAGGTTAGGTTCTGGTAGTCTGTTTGCTATTTGGTTTTGCAATATCTTGTTCTGCTTGGTGATGGAGATGACTTTTTTCAGAAGAGTGTTTTGAAATGTGACTATTGATGATAAGATGGTGCTTACAGTTTGATCGGAGTCTGGGGTAATTGGTTGATTGTCTTTTCTTGGGCGTCCAGCTTTCCTTTTTGTTTCTGGTTGGAAGTTTTTTAGGGTCTGAACTGCTGCTGCTATTTTTCTTGCTTCTGTTGTTAGTTGGTGGAGATCTTCAACATCTGAGTCACTTTTGTCGATCTCTTCATCGTCCTCAAATGTATCTAGACTACTAATGCTGCCTGTAGTAGACATATTTGATTTTTAGATTTGAAATCACGAGCAGCTCTGACACCATACGTGTTGTCTGTACGAGAGATAGATATTTATACTCAAATTAGGTATTTGAGTTAGAAAAAATAAGATAGAAATAATTATTAAAATTCAATCCCTTGAGAAATATATGTTCTATCGAAGTTCGTGAAGTAACACAATTTGAATTCATGTTAGAAATTAGGGTTCATAGCTAAAGAATGATTTCGTGACATCTCAAATTAGATAGAAAAAAGTGAAATATTCAATTTCACTAATAAATAAAGCAATTCTCCTCATGATTCGAACCGCGGATCTTCTGCTAATATTTTTTTCCTAATCACTGTATTTTCTAAATATTTTTATATGAATAATTTGTTAGTATCAATTCAATATGACTTTTTGTTACATTCAGAAGATAATAGCCTGATGAAAAAGTTCAAGCGGTTATTATCATGACACTCATCAAAATATGAGCATTTTTCACTGTTCTTACCACAATTATTTACAATAACCTACAATAACCTATAGAATATTTTCCTCCGGAATATAATTCGTATTTGATAATATTTTCTTTGTTATATTTTTCCTTGTGTTATACAGAAATTAAAACAAGAATGAAATGTTGAAGCTTTTAGTTGAGTGGAAAATTGTCTCTAGTATTGAAGGAAACTTATCAAAAATATTTTAATTGTTTTACCTTTTAATTCAAAGTTAATTCTTTACTTGATTGCAAACATCTAATATAGAATAATAGATACCAATATTTAAATCAATTTTAGTAAATATATTTCATCAGATATTTTATATGAAAAAATAAAGAGAAGTTCATACGTACATTTTATATTAATTTATCAACCTTTATTGTGATAAAATTTTATGAACTGAATTAGATGCACCCAAATTACCAGCTGAGAATTTCAGTTGGAAATTATTTACCATAATAGCAAACTATGAGCATCGATATATTTCGATATTCCTATTTTAATTTATTTTTGATGATATCCTTTTGAAATTTTCAGCCGGTAATTAATATAAATTCGATTATTTACCTTTATCTCATTTTACAATATTAATTATCTCGATGCATAATACAATAGTAATATAATATACAATGAGTTTGATAATAGATTAACCTCTCAGAAATTGTAACTATTAAACACTTTCGATGTATTCTTGCTTTTAAATTCAGTTTGGCTTTGACTTTAGGCGAGGGAGGATGTGAGTGTCCTGCTGTACTGAGTAACAGCGTGACTCTCAACTGTAGCAGATGTACCTTAATTATTTTTGTGAATAATAATTTTTATATTAAAATCTTAAAAAAATGAAATCTAGAGTTAAATATAGGATTATTTTTATTGTTTTATTTTCTTTAAATAAAAAATAACGCTCTATGTTTTTCTTTTATGTAATACCTATTATAATAGTAAATTTCAACAAACCTAGAAAAAAATTGACGGTGAACAGTGAAGATTTGGATCATACCCCACCACAATCTACCACCTACCATGACCCCCCCCCCCCCTTCCCCCTTCTCTCCCTCTTTAGATGGTTAATTGAAAGGAAAATAAATATTCTAATATTGAGAGTTTTAGATAGATCGTTCACACCTTTACCCTTCAATATCTGTTCATATTATTATCGCAAACACTAATTCATAAATTAATGACCTTAACCTACTCCACTCAATCTGAATTATCTAATTTTTAGTAATTCATCGATCAATACAGTTAGAATATAAGTTCTTGGTATATTATTAGGTAATTACAATGATTCACAGTAACGCATTGCCGTACAGATACACATTTACGTACAACACATCTTAATAATAAAAAACTGATTTTTCTTTATAATTAAGATAAAACAGCCAATTAATATAGACTTACACTTCAAACTGCCGGTAATATAGTTAGTAACGCATGTATGATGTTGTGTGAAAGTCGGAGTAACGTATAAATGTTTAAATTATTGATATCTCTGGAATCAAATTAGTTTATATATCAAATTATATATGAACATATGCTAAAAATCATTTATATAAATCTTTTTAACTAGAAAGTGTTCATTATTTATGATAAATAATGGTAACAATTATTTAGAGAATTGATCTAGATATGTATATACATATATAAATCGAGTAAGGATAATATAAATTATAGAATTATCTATAATCATTATTCATCCAAATTTATTCATTCATTTATGATTAAATATTTGAATAGATTGCACTATAGTTACAAAATTAGAATATAACTGAAATGATAGCACTAGCTTGCGTTCTCATGAAAAATAACGGGTTCCCAATGTTAGTAGTATTGTTGTAAATTAACAATAATGAGAAACATTATACGAAAATATATGACTCTATTTTGTGTGTTTCAGGTGCACCACCGATTTTCGAAATTTTGACTCTTTTTGACTCAGCCTCTTTAAGACTTTTTCATGAATAATCTTTATTGTGAAAAACTCTTCGTTTTCCAGATGGTGCTAGGACGTTTCGTTACTGAACATTTCGTACGTGGACATTTCGTTACCCGACGTTTCGTTAACAAAGGTTTCGTTTCTAGGATGATTCGATACCAGATTTTTGTTCTCGGACGAAATGTTTTCTTAAATATTAAATGAATTATTGTCAATAAGTTATACCAATCCCATACATAATAAAGTTATATTTAAAGATGTAATTAATATTTTTACTCTATATTTTTTTTTTAATTTTACCCCAATCACCGGAAATTTTCGATCTTATTAGAAAATAATATATGATAGTTAAAATATTGAGCTATAATTTTGAATTATATAGTCTTTTCGGTGTCACGAAAACTGCCATTCGGAAAACTGCCAGGCGGAAAAGTTCCTGGTGGAAAAGTGTCAGACATTTTCTGGCAGTTTAATGACTTTAATAAATAATAATATTTGAACTAACTAAAATGCCGTTCACCCTTCGTTAAGGAGTTAAGAGGATATTCATTTTTATTTAGTTACAAAACAGAATTAATAGTTAATTGTAAAAAATTCTTTTGAAACATCATTATATAAATATTACAATGTCAATATAAAGATTAAAAACTAAAACCTTTCTTAGAAAATATTAAGAGAAGAAACATAGGATTAATTGTATTAGGGACAGAGTACAATTTCCTTGTTTACACAAAGCGTTTTTCCATTATCAGCTCATAACGGGTGTATTTAGTGTCTATTTTTTATGAAAGTTGAGAATTGAACTAGCCTTCAAGCTTATTATTTGCTTGTACTCATTATGAAACAATTTTGATCGATGTTTGTGAAATATTTTGAATTTGCAACCTATTAAGCTGCTATTACCTACTTAATTATCTGAAAATTTCAATCCATCGAATTGGAGTGCATATTAATTAATAAAACTTTTTAACATATAAATGAATATTATAAAAATGAAAGTGTTGTGTAATTGTGTCTACGGAGTTTGGAGAAAAATATTTGAAACACTTTTCTCCAAATGTAAGAAAATCTTACTTTTTAAAACTATGAGTGTAAATTGACTCTGATTCTTAAAGAAAGTGATTAATGTTATTGGTGAATGAAAATGAAAAATGAATGCTTTTAAGCTCAATAAAATCTCTAATATTTATAAATTCAAGGTGTGATTTTCTACATTATTATTCTTATAACAAATTAGTAAATAATTCTTTACAATTATGTATATGGATTTTTTGTTAAAATATAATGCATCAGTTTATGTATTTTCTTGAAAATAATATATTATAACTTTTGAAATCACAATTTGTTTACAAAGTGTTTTTTTTTTCTTGTAATCTGAAAAAGACAGAAAACAGCACTGTTTACAACAAATAGGACACATCTAAATCATTGTCAGATTATATGGAAAAATTGATGATTTTTTGAATCACGAACTATCACTCACTCTAGGAAATTTGGAGTAAAGAAAGGAAAGAAGTAGCTACAGATATGTGGAAATTATTTAATGTTCTTTGATATTTAATACTGTTACATAGGTATATGTGAGTTTAATAGTTCACATGAGTTACGATAACATATTAAAAATAGGTGAATGAGAAATGAAAATTGGTTCTTGCTACAAAATTTTAATTAAAACTATGATTACAATGACTTCGGAAGAGAAGAACGAAATGGTTAGGATGGATACGGAATAGGAAAATATTTTCGGAAAGTGAAGTAAAACGTCAAAAGGTTCCACCACCAAAACCCAAATTAAACACTGCGTTACCACTGGTAACTGAACTTACGAATAATAAATTTGACACTCGACATAATTCCCAAAGTCACAAGACAACTTTCTCTACTCGAAATGTGAATACAATTTGGAAGTCCTTCGTGCTATGGATTTAACCGACTTAACAGAATGCCTACAGACAAAATGCCTACGGACAAAATGCCTACGTACAAAATGCCTAACGGACAAACTGACTAACGGACAAAATGCCTAATGAACGAAATGCCTAACCGACAGGTTCTAGGTAAATTGCTCGAAAACAATTGGTCGAAAGACAATTGCTCGAAAACATTTGCTCGAAAAACAATTACTCGAATAAACAAAATTGCTCGAATTATAAAATTGCACAGTTTTCGATTTTAAAAAAGTCAGTTATTCATGAAGTGGAGCTGCACCTAACAATCCTTGTTTCTTTTTAGTAACTGATCATTAATCATTCTATAAATGATTTTAATTATTACTTATTCTGCATAATCTTTTTTTAGACCGCTTGTGTCATCTCGTATGTAATATGTGAATTGAAATCATGTGGTCAATCACTACTATTCAGGTTTTTTTTATCATAAAACCCGAAAAAAATTTGTAGATTTATTAAAACTCTGTCATAACTTCGACTTATTTCACCTATTGAGGTACCACATACAGATAGGCTAGTAATAAATTAATTTTCGGATTTTCTGATCAAAAAAACGTGAATAGTAGTGATTCACCACATGATTCCAATTCATATGTTACATACGAGATGACACAAACGGTCTTAAAAAAGATTATGCAGAATGAGTAATAATAATAATCATTTATAGAATGATTAATGATCAGTTACTAAAAAGAAACAAGAATTGTTAGGTGCAGCTCCACTTCATGAATAACTGACTTTTATAAAATCGAAAACTGTGCAATTTTATAATTCGAGCAATTTTGTTCATTCGAGCAATTTGATAATTCGAGCAATTGTTCATTCAAGCAACTGTAATTCGAGCAATTGTTTTCGAGCAATTGTCTTTTGAGCAATTGTTTTCGAGCAATTTTCCGGCTACCCTAACAGACAAAATGCATAACAGACATAATGCCTAAAATGCATTTAAACTAATTTAAAATATGGAAATTTTGGACAAAGATTTGAAATAAGTTAGACCAAGTGAAACAAAGCTTTTTGTCTCAGTGAGAGTTATTAATCCACTTTTACAATGAATATGAACATTTGTAACACAGCGTGCTTACTGTAAACACCCTCTAATTTCCATTCACTGTGTTTGTGATTTGTTCTATTTTTCAAATCGCTCTAAAAATGAATCTTCTTACATTTTGCCATTTTATTGGATATCTATAATCATCTTCTTCTATTTTCATTCTTTTTAAGTATTGGTTATTCTTTTAGATAGCTATAATCATATTCAATCAATTAGTGATGTTTATAGTCGTTTTTCAAATTATGAAGCAAGTTAAGTAATTACAATGCTTATATAAGTTAGTACTGAATGAATCTTCTTACATTTTTCCATTTTATTGGATATCTATAATCATCTTCTTCTACTTTCATTCTTTTTAAGTATTGGTTATTCTTTTAGATAGCTATAATCATATTCAATCAATTAGTGATGTTTATAGTTACTTTTCAAATTATGAAGCAAGTTCAGTAATTACAATGCTTATATAAGTTAGTACTGACATGCAATTAACTACTCTGGTTAAAAAAAAAGCCGCCGAATATGTTTCATTCAACTACATTTATAGTATTAGAAGTTCCGTTGGAAAAAAATGCAATATTCGTTATGAGATGTAATTTAGACGTAGTATATATTATTTTCTTATGTTTTACATAAATGTTTAAAAATATCATTTGATGTTCAATGATAAGGTTTATTACAATATAATGTTTTTTTTTAATTTACAAATTATCATTCCATTACAGATATCACTTCAATGTTTTCTATTCGGCCCGTTTATTTAAATATGAAGTTACTTATTTTATTCAATTTGCAACATTCTTTTAGGTCATTATTTTAAAATTTCTATTTTCTATATTCATATATATTGTACGTAAGCATTTGTCCGTTAGGCATTTTGTCTGTAGGCATTTTGTCCGTAGGCATTTTGTCCGCAGACAAAATGTCCTAGAACCGATTTAACAGTTTCTCCTGTTCGAATTGCCTTTTAAGTTTTTTAAGACTCTACAATGTTATTCCTCTATTGGTGCTTTCCCAACACATAATTAATTAAACAATGAATGGCGAAATAATGATACAATTCGCTTATATTGTAATTTATTATTTCCCAAAAGAAGACACCAATTTTTTCTTCGATTTTTCTCTTAGCTGAAATATTTCGGTGCAAGTTTTGATTGAGGATATTTGGCTTTAAATTTTCTAACGTGTCAGCAGTGGAAGAGATTTTAAGCTACGAAGTTTTAATTAACTTGCAGAAGTTGATCCCTGGAGTCGCAGTTTAAATCCAAGAAAAAACTTGTCACGTGTAATTCAATAATTCCTTTTTGAGACACGAGCCTCGTGGATTTCAGTCATGAACTATATGGTGTTGTGATGGATAATGCAATTCATTTAGGAAAAACAAATAATACAAATGATGTAAGGCAATACAAATTAAAAGATAAGATACAAACAAACTTAATACTTATAGTCAATTACTCATTTCGTATACTTTAGAATGACCTCCATAGAAGTTTTATATACGAACAAACTAACGTGAAAAAGTTCAGCTGAATACGACTTTCAAAACAGTAACCATCTCTATATTCATATCAATTTATGCCTCATTTTCCAACTCCTACCTCAGCCACCTGGGAGATGTTTTCCATCACCTAATGGTCACAAACTAAATTGTGTGCCATGCCTTCCATATAGTTAATGACATCGCTATGTTCGTCGTGGTACACGGAAAACTGCCATGCGGAAAACTGCCAGTCACTTACTGGCAATTCATGTAGTTTTATGACTTTTCTGAAATGTTAGGAGTTATAAAAAACAATATTTTAATTTAAATAAAAACGGTGTTAGCCCTTCGTTATTCATATTTTCAGAAAAAAAATATAAAATTATATTGGATTATATAATATTCAAATGAAATGAAATTTTCAACAAAGCTACTATATCAAATCTTTGTTAATCTCCTATTGAAGTCAGATATATATATGGCCTTTGGTTCCTAAGCAAAGGTTAAATCCCGTGTTTTTTTTTTTATTACTAGCTAATTAACCCTTAAAAGACTGACTGAGGAGTTTTAGCTCGACAAACCGAATTCATTCAATATAATAACACTATTCCCATCAATCCTGGGTAAATAAAGTTTTGCTTAGTACATAAATATGATAAAAGCTATTAACTGACAAAACATCATATAATTCGAGCCGCTGGTTTCCTAAATATCTATGAGTAAAAATCCTCTCAAATGTTGTCAGTTCAATTAGAGTTAAATATTCCCATGATTAAGTAATTTCAAATTATACATGAACTTTTGTGAATGATAAATCAACCTATATGTATGTTCTGTATTTATTTCATTTACATATATATTATCCATGGCATTAGTATTTTCATTTTTACGATCTCAATTTACATGTAAAAAGTATTATTAATCTATATGCATTATGCAATCCAATTCGATCGAGTGAAATTGTCAGAGAATTAGGTGGGTAATGAGCATAATTGAATATTAAACTTGAAAGATTGTTCAATTTTTAAATTATGAAAAAAAGTAATAAGACAATTAATCTGTTATGAACTGATGATGTATAGATTACAGATTGACAAATAACAATGCGTTTTGTAAACAAAGATATTGTTATTTGTACCTAATACAATTATTTCTTAGATTCTTCTATCGGTATTTTTCATAAAGGTTTTAGTTTTCATTTTCTTTATTGTATTGTATTTATTTTTGTATTTTTTATATAATAATGCATTTCATATATTTTTTAATATATTTGTCTACATTTTAACTATTATTTTTGTTTTGTTGAAAAGTAAAAATGAATATCCTCAACTATTAAACGATTGGCGAATGCACCTTTTTATTAATTGAAATGTTATTGGTGACTAAAGTTATTAAATTCCAGTAAGTGACAGGCAGATTTCCGACTGGCATTTTTCCGGACAACGTTCGTCATCATGTACGGACATTTCATCTTCGTGCAATTCGTTTACAGACATTTCGTTCACGGACAATTCATCCATGAAATGATTCAATTTGCATCATATTTATAATTAGAGCCCGGATTTATAGTTCTAACGAAAGTAGTCGAAATAGCGCTTAAAAAAGTTTTTATAGCTCTAAAATATAGTTTTAAATTCGTTTAAAAAAGTCCTCATAATATCTGAGTGTGTCCTAAAATTGATTCATTTCCTTTCCTTTATCCACATTACAGAAACTTTTAGAAGAAAATTCACAGTAACTATGCCATTCTTGTTTATTTGTTAATAGCTGATTTTTGATTATTATTTACAGTACTTACGCAACAAATAATGGCAAATGTGTACGTATAATATCGTATATATAAAACTATGAGTTTAATAAATAGTAAATAAAACCCATGTTTCTCAATTTATAAGTAGCTTTTATTCTACGAGAAACTAACAAGCTGAAAGAAAACTAAACAAAATTAACCCAAAAAACTATGTTGTCTAAGTCACAATCATCTAAGAAAATTTAATTAAAAAAACTCTCATAGAACAGCACAAACCAAATGCAAAAACAGTAACAATAATTCTTAATATGATAAATATGCTACTTTTTAATGAAACAATTAAACTTCATTGCGAAAATTACCAGCATTTTATTGACATTTACAGCTGTCATGCTTAGTCTCTTGTCACTTAAAATCATGTTCAATTTTGAAAAGCTAATTTCAACATCAAAACAGTTTCGGGTAGTTTCACTTTGGGCATGCTTGGTTTTTACAACATGAGCACTCAACTAACTCTGACGTTCATAAATGAGTGTGCTCAAAGAATCTTCTTTTAACAAAGAGCGAAATTAACTGGTCACAATATATTAATACCATATATTTATTTTTTTGGACATATCTTCATGTATAATTCTATTTATTTAAGAAAACTACATAATATTATCCCGTATTGAGTAGTGATTTATTCCTTTTTCAATTCAGTTTAATTTACCAATAATAATGCTCGTACGTTTTCTATGGAATAGTACTATAAAAAATGTGAATGAAATAGCATACTAATTTAAATGTCTTGCATGTTTAATTTATCAATAATATAATTATCTGATACAAATATATTTTGCATGTAAAGGATGGTTAATCAAAGGTTTTATAGTCGTTTATACCACAATTACTAGTTTTATCTTTTAATTTCTAGTCAAAATAGCTTTTATAGTCAACATAGCGTTTATGCTATGAACGCTCTAAAACTTTACTTATATAGTCAAAATAGCGTTTATAGCATAAGAACTGGAAATCCGGGCACTATTTATAATGTGTATATTTTTTAGATTATTAATATATTATCGGTATTATAAAAGTAGAAAACAGTCTTATATTGATGGTAATAAGAAATTCATGGTATTGCCTTAATTCTCGTTGCAATCTTCTTCTCCTGTTACTGCTGGCAGACAACAGTAAAGTAATTGATCAGAATAATTCTTTTATTGATATACAGACAGACTATGCATTTACTGCACCCCAATCTTATACATAATAATAGTGAGGCGTGTCTAGAAGGTATTACAATACATAAACATAGAAAGCAGATACATTTTTTTTGTGGTGTATATTCCCACTAATTACAATAAATATCAATTTCAGTACGTATATGTATAAGTTTATAAGAGGCAATATTGGTTCAGATTTAGTTTTTTTTATAACAACCTATTTTTTTAAATAGTGACTATATAAAATGCATAAACATTAATATAGTACCTACATTTATATTACTATACAAGTGATTCACAATCAAATATGATATAAGCGAATTAGCCAGATATATTGGTACTTTTTAGAGTTACATTTAATCATTGAAACGTAAAACGTCCGTGTTATTGGACTAATAATGAAACCATATATAATAATTAGTATTTACCTCTATGGTAATTATTTAATACAGTCAACCCGTCATCTAATTACCTTCGCAATCTTGTGGAAGGTTATATTTTCATCGGAATTTATTTATTTATTTTTTTATTTATCATCTTGTTATTCGCTTAACTGAAAAAGTGTTCAACCAAATTGCCCGAAATTTGGTGAAACGATTGGTCCATGTCCAGTGACCTGCTGCTAGTCTTTTGGGAGTGACCCGGTCAAAGGTCAAGGACACAGTCATTTATAACTCGAAAAGTATCGAACCATATTGTATGAAACTTGGTGGAACGATTGGTCAATATGCAGGAACCATTTTGTTAGAATTTGGGAGTGATCAGATCAAAGATCAAGGTTAAGGTCATTTATAACTCTCAAAAAGTATTGTACCATATTATATTGCATGGAACTTGGTGGGACGATTGGTTATTATCCAGTTAGCAGTTTCATTAATTTTGGGAGAAAACGGGTCAAAGCGGAGGCGAAGGTACGCGCTCTACCGAGTGCACATAATCTAGTTTTAAAGATGTAATCGATAGATAAATATTATTTATGTGTTCATATATACAGTGTGACCCACAAAAAAATGTACCCAACTTTGAATTATTATAAATATTGCACACAAACAATCTTAATTCTTAACAATGATGGTGGTAGAGTGGATTCATGAAAACTCCTGTTTTATCTATCTACTTTAAAATACAATATTTCTATTAATTAAAATTTGAGTACAGTTTTATGTGGGTCACCCTGTATAATGTTTTGTTTATGAGGGCCGCAGTTTACTCCTATGTATGATAGCTGCCCACTTCAAATTCCTATTTATATAACCTTTTTCAAGATTGTTTGATTGGTGTTCAATTTATATGGCTCTATTGGATGTAGAATTAATTCTCTGTGAAATTCCAATCATGAAATATAACACAAAATGTAAAATGCATTTCATAATCCACACTGTTTTTCTTGCTTGGTACTGTCAGACAGTTAGCAAACCGTGTCAGTTGCATTGGCTTGCATCTGTGCACTGTGTGTAGTGCCTATCGATTTTTTGTGTCGTGTGATTGTGTGCAACATGTCTCGGCCGCTCGAGTTGACTGATTACCGTAATGCAAGTTTGACCAATAAAATATTATATAAAATGAGAATATTCCCCAGATATTCTTTTCCCCAATCAATTGTCAGTAATTCTTTTATGTAGATAACTGTTAGGTTAAAAATTTAATTCAACATATACATCAATAGAATAATTACCGATCACTTGTGCCAGTGAATTATAACTATTTCATCTCGATTCAACATCTAATCGTGTCCAGACTCTGTATCAGTACACAATATAAAACAAGCATGCCTTGAATACAGTAGTTACGTTCAAATTAGTATATATCTCTACAATGTGCGCGGTTGTGTTTCTTAGAGCGCTAACTGGGAGAGGGGGGAGGTGCCGTCAGCCAACTGGATGAGTGTGTGTGAATGTCTTATTTGAATGCAATAACAATGCTCTATACATAATCGTCTATTATCAAAAATTGACTTGATATATCTGATTAAATTTTCTTACACATTGTCTTAATATATTTGGCTATTCCTCTAGCGATTTTTAAACGAATTATTCGAATATTTTCAAAATGTAAGAGAATCAATGAAAGTGGGCATCCATCTGCCCAACAATCGTGAATCTACCACACCTGAAAGTAGCGTGACGGATAGGGTTAAAGTGTTTAGCAATAATTTCAAATCTCACAATATTATATTATAAAGTCCACGGTATTCTATTTTAGTATTTCATGTGCATCCGGATTTTTTTAAGCTTAAATGGTAGCCGGTAAATTGCTCGAAAACAATTGCTCGAAAGACAATTGCTCGAAAACAATTGCTCGAAAACAATTGCTCGAATGAACAATTGATCGAAAGAACAATTGCTCGGAAGACAATTGCTCGAAAAACAATTGCTCGAACGAACAATTGCTCGAATGAACAATTGCTCGAATTATCAAATTGCTCGAATGAACAAAATTACTCGAATTATAAAATTGCACAGTTTTCGATTTTATAAATGTCAGTTATTCATGAATTTGAGCTGCACCTAACAATCCTCGTTTCTTTTCAGTATCTGATCATTAATCATTCTATAAATGATATTAATTATTACTCATTCTGCATAATCTTTTTTTAGACCGTTTGTGTCATCTCGTATGTAACATGTGAATTGGAATCATGTGGTGAATCACTACTATTCATGTTTTTCATAAAACCTGAAAATTTATTTATTATTACCTATCTGTATTTGGTACCTACCTCAATAGGTGAAATAACTCAAAGTTATGGCAGAGTCTTAATAAATCTACAAAAAAAATCGGGTTTTATGATAAAAAACATGAATAGTACTGATTCATCACATGATTCCAAGTCACATGTTACATACGAGATGACACAAACGTCCTAAAAAAAAGATTATGCAGAATGAGTAATAATTTAAATCATTTATAGAATGATTAATGATCAGTTACTGAAAAGAAGCAAGGATTGTTAGGTGTAGCTCCACTTCATGAATAACTGACTTTTACATATAAAATCGAAAACTGTGTAATTTTACAATTCGAGCAATTTTGTTCATTCGAGCAATGTGATAATTCGAGCAATTGTTCATTCGAGCAATTGTTCGTTCGAGCAATTGTTTTTCGAGCAATTGTCTTTCGAGCAATTGTTCTTTCGAGCAATTGTTCATTCGAGCAATTGTTTATCGAGCAATTGTTTTCGAGCAATTGTCTTTCGAGCAATTGTTTTCAAGCAATTTACCTAGAACCAGCTTAAATACATGAAAAGAAAGTTAAAAAAACTTTGTTCATTATAAACAAATTTGATAATTATTCTTATTCCTCATATTTTTTTTCATTCAGATGCTGTTTTTCTTTTACTAAGTTTTCTTTATTTCTAACAAAAGGTGTCATAGAACTTAGTATATCAGCACGCAATTACTCTCGACAGCCGAAAGTTGCACCCCGGGTATTCAGAAGTAATTTTTCCAGGACTTTAACTAATTCTATATTAGTTTGATATTCTTATGTTTCATATTCAGTTCTAATAGAAAATCTCCAAAATATTACTAATTGAATACTTGAAAATTGAAGAAAAAATTGCAAGTTTCTATGGCTACGTGATATGCAGTTTATACTGCTACGTGATAAGTAGTTTATACTGCTACGTGATATGTAGGTTCTACTGATACGAGAGATGCACTTACTACTGCTACGAGAGATGCACTTTCTACTGCTACGAGAGATGCAGTTTCTACTGCTACGAGACAATAAGTTTCTAAAAGAGATACAAAATTTCTAAAAAATGAAACCAGTTCCTTTTAATTTGAACAATTAACTTATTAAAATATGCAAAATCCGTATTGGAATATGCAATGTTCAAATTAATGCAAAGTTCAAATTAAAATATACGATATTCATTTATTTGTGTATGTTTGAACTGTAACAAAGTGATACGCATGGCTATTATATGCAGTTATCTTACTCGTCTCTACTGTTATTATTCAGTTCAACAGGAAAGGATAAATGTAATATTAAAGAGGATATTAAAATGTTAGGCTCTTCTACTTCCATTAGCTGATTTAAACTTTAATCTTAATCCAATACTAAGAACTACACAGCAGCAGAGTCAATGACTCTTTTATAATTAATTAACTCGAGTATGCTTAGAAATACCTAGGAATTTTTCAACAAACTATACAATATACTTGAACATGAACGAAAGAATTTCATCCCTTAGAAATAAATTAAGAACAATTATAATACAAAAGGCAAACGGCAGTTCTAAATAACTACAAAATATTATTTCTTCATTATTCTCTAGGAGATTTAGAGCATTTTGGATATTGTTACTATATATTGATTTTTCTATAGACACTCAATATTTCATTAAAGACTAGAAGAATAAAATCATTACTGAAGAAAAAAATCCTTCAGGAACTACCAGTGAATTTCCTGAGTCATTGGATCCGACCTTCTATAAACACTCTTTCGCGCCTGAAGGGATGATGAAGGCCTTTCTTTGGATCGCAAGAGCCATCTGCTAGTGGAACCAGGTAGACTCCCATTGATAGTCCGTTGTCTCAACAAGGGCATCTACATATGGACTTCATGTTTAATGAAGTCGTACTGCCGTAAGATCCTGTAGTCTCTATAGCAATTGGCTCAAATATTCAAGCATCAGCATGGGTGGAGTATTTCAGACGTTCACTGTTCTCTGCAGCCCCAGCTGCTGATCCAACCCCAACTGTTGAACACAAGAGTAGTCCCAAACAACAATTTTTTTCAATTTTCCATACGATCTGGTCACTTACCCATCACTCTTGCCAAGTACACGAGGTTCAAGCACAGAAGAGGGTCAGGCTCTCTTCAAATCCCGTTTCATCACATCATTCATTGCTGCTTACCTTGGATGATACCCAGAATTTCACATACAAGATCGGCCATGCATTGATTTGACATGCAATTGTCTGAAATCCGTCCCACTACCACATCTTCAAGAAGCAGCTTCACAAGTTCTGGAACTCATTCTGAGGTCGATGACTACGCTCAGGAAACCTATAGAAAGCTGTGTTCTTAACGATGGTGTGACAATCGCATTCAACCACACTCTAGTTCCCTTTCGAGATGCAGATATCAGTCGTAATCTCCTCAACTGCACAGTGCACAGTTCTAACCAAAAGACTCTCCAGTAAAGAATGAGCCCGAGGTGTGACTGGACTTTTTGACTGGAAAAATGGATTGGTACAGGGAGACCAGCCTGCACTTCCAAATCTTAACTGCATCCGTAAGCTTTCTGATATTGACCAATTTGATATAAGATAGAATAGCATCAACCAAATAACTCACAAAATTTATTTATGAAACAAAAAAATTCCAAGCTCTCAAACAAGCCAGTCCTCCGAGGCCAACTGGTAGGTAGACTTGCCTGAACTCAAGAATCATTAGACATCTCTATATTGGTCGTACTAGCAATAGCAAGTCAAAGTGATTCATCACAACAGCTAGCGATGCATTACTTCGTGATTGTAAATTGGGGGAAATTCACAAAAATATTAAAACCTTGGAATGGGGAAAGCATATCTCAACATTATTTCGCCTTGATAAATAATCTCCCAATCTAAATATTTTACAGAATTGATGTTTTAAAAATAGAATATTATTAGTTGATCTTACAACCTTTTTCACAATATTCATAGGGTTTTATAAAGTCTGAAACTTTTCATGGATTTTCTTCCGCTTCATATAATATCTATTTCGTCAAAATTGTTGTACGAAACTTTCATCTTTTATCAAAGAAATTCTAATAACGACCTTTGAATTATTTACGCTGCAACACGAACCAAAATATGGAAGAAGTTTTTTGAAAAAAAACTGTTGTTATCATATTTTCACAACTAGAGCACTTAATTATAGCTCTTATGCTTCTAACGTTATTTTTTAAATAGAAATGAAGATTACTATGATATAAGGCTATTTTAACTAGAAATAGAATTAATTAACTAGTAATTATGGCATTGACATCTATAAACACTGTGATAAATAGTATAAGAGATATATCTGAAACAAAATATTCATTCATTAGACATTTAAATTTGTTTTTTATATAGAAATATTCCAAAGAAAACGTAATAACACATTGATAAATTAAGCTAGATAAGGAAAATAAATTAATTATTGCTACTCAATATTATGTCGTCTTGATAAATAAAATGAAAGATACATTATGATGTGCATGATTAAAAATAAACGACGTATATAATTATTGTGAGATGCGCTAGTATTTTTCAACTAGAAAAATATAGTTGCCAATCGTCTGGTTTCGATTGGAAATAATAGTCGCTAATAAAAAGGCTTCTATCTATTACCCTAAATTATTCAAAGGAAATCCATTTATACCATAACTTATTCGAATAAAATCCATTTATACCATACATTTAAAATAATTATCTTACAATCCTGATAATAAATTATGACAATATTGTCTGATATTGTGATATTTTACAATAATCATTTACCATTATTGACTATAATAAATAATCTGCTGATTTTTATTTTCTTAACTGGAAATTATGAGCAGCCATATTGTTATTTAAGTGTTAGCGCAGACAAAACACATTGAGAAACTAAACAGCGGAAACTAAATTAGGTTGTAATAACTTCATAAACTGAATGCAGTTCATATACTGACTACAGTTCACATAATTAAATTACTTCATATACAAGATAATATAGTTCATATAATAAATACAGTTCATATAATTAATACTTTTGAAGTGTTCATATAATAAATGACATACATCATTTTCTTATTGATACACAGGCAATAGTGGTTCACAGTTATCAATTAGTTAATAATTTAAAGATAATAACAATATGCTAATCAAATGGCCACGAAATATTAGGAAAACATACAATAAACGTATGATTAATTTAATTTTAATCACTAGTTTCTAGCAAATAAACACTAGGTAGACTGCAAAAACGATCTTCCTCGGAGGACCATGAGTGTTATTTTAACCCGCACTATTAAACTATATTATTAGTCCTTAATTATACGATGAATGAAGGATAATAGTTAAAACATTGTTTAATGTTTATAGTTAGTTTACATTTTATTATGGAAAGTTAAATATTGTATGTACATCAATGTTTAAATTGCAAGTAGACCAAACACAAGTATTAAAGCCAAATGTTATCGTTTTATAATGAATCTTATTGACGAATATCATCGTTTCTACATGTAGTATGTAGCGATATGAAAAAAAAACTCAGATAACCATACTGACTAATATTTATTTCAAATAATTATGATACGTGAAGTACATTTCGCACAGGCAGGAGGACATTTCCATCTCCTATACTCCTACAACGTTTTTCTATCTTAGTCCCAGTACTTTCAAGTATAGATCATTGAATTGTTCACAAGTCTTTCAGTTGCTAAAAGCACCATGTCTAAATCTGATTTTTCCACGTCAGATCTGTTTCACCATGAAATTTCTTAAATATTGTAGTACCTGTAACCTCTCAGTATAGCACAATTTGTATATCTGGATGACATTTATACCTTTACAATTGTATCTGAAAATTTGAGTAGCAACATCATAATAAAATTTGCAGGGGCCAAAGACATGATGACACCTTTATTAACTACCTTCTTACCATTTGATGAACAATATCTACTCCAAATATAATTGGTTACGGTATGCGTTCTACAGAGTCTGAAATATTTTAGGATCAGTAATTGAGATAGACGATTAGATTGAAGCAAAGAGAACATTATTTTGCTATATGTTCTTCTTATTCTTGAGTTGCATTATTGTATACGGAGGTGCCTTGGGTGATTTTATATAAGACGAATTTCTTATATAATACAATACATAGTTCCGATGACTGTCATCTTCTTCAGTAAATTCTCAGCTAGTCTTACAGTCGGGGAAAAGGTTATCTGTAGTAACATTCTGTCCTTTACCAGAAAAAAAGGACCATGAATTCAAAAATGACGTACTGATAATGATTTTTCTTTGTGCCACTATCTATCTCTTCCAAATGAGGAAATATATTTTTCAAAAATTCTCACGTCTCAACCACAAGTAACCTGAATTGTTACCGAATTACCTGGTTCACCAGCTATGTATTAAGTGAACTAATATCGCGAATTTGTTTGAAAAGAAATTCTCATCAATAGTTACAAAACTCTTGCCTTATGATTTGTCCATATGTGTTGCCATAAATAAATGTATTTATTTCATCATTTTTGAGCGTTATAGGCAGCATGTTCACTGGTTTGGTTTCGACTCTGTTTAGACATCTCAATTCATTATCTCAATTTGGCAGCATCCAAGTTAACGTCAAATTGAAATTTTATGAGATCAGGTTAAAATGAGATAAATGTTGAAATAACTCTTTTAATAATTTAGGAACAAATTTTGAATTTCTCATGAATATTGACCTCAAATAATCATGAAATGTCAATAAATTTCATACATATTGGTACACTAACATTGAAACCTTACCGAGTCAAAAATAATTTGGAGGTTAAAATGACCCGCCGGTGCACCGTGTGTTAACCCTATCCTTCACGCTACTTTCAAGTACGGCAGATTCACGCTTAAGCAGATGGATGCCCACTTTCATTGATTGTCTTATATTTTGAAAGATGTTAAATAAATTAGTTTGAAAATTGATAGAGGCATAGCCTAATACATTAAGATAATGTGTAAGAAAATTCCAGCAGATGCATCGAGTCAATTTTTGATAATAGACGATTATGTATATAGAGTATTGTTATTACGTTCAAATATGTCATTCACGCACACTCAGACAGTTGACTGACGGCACCTAACCCCCTCCCCCAGTAATCGTGCTAAGAAGTTATCTCTCTACACTGTAGAGAGAAGTACTAATGTGAACGTAACTACTGTATGTATTCAAGGCATGCATGTGTTGTATTGTGTACTCATATAGAGTCTGGGCACGATGTGATGTTGCATCTTGATGAAATAGTTATTATTCATTCGCACATATTATCAGTAATTGTTCTATTGATGTATAAGTTGAATTCGATCATTTGCCTAACAGTGATCTACAGAAAAGAATTACTGACAATTGAATGGGAAAAAGAAAAAAATCGGAATATCCACATTTGATTGGTCAGACTCGCATTATGGTAATCTTCGAGCAAATAGTAGCCGATCGATCTGAGACTCAGTCAACCCGCCTGCCCGAGACATAATGCACAAAACCATACGACTCGAAGACTCGATAGATAGTAGCTACTTCAGTGCAGAGATGAAAACCGCTGTAAAACTTACACGGTTGGCTGACTTTGAAATGCCAGAAAAATGGTGCGAATTTACATTTCCATTTTGTGTTATTATTCACGATTGGAATTTCACAGAGAGATGATTCTATATCAATTAGAGAGAAGAGACTTATAGGTAAAAAGTCATATAAATGAAAAAAACGAACACTCTTGAAAAAGTTATATACATAGGAATTTAAAGTACTCTCTCTCATTTTATCGTCTTTGAACACACTATGTTATTAAAAAGTGTAAATATTTTCTTCCGCAGAAAAATAAAGTCTCATGTCTAACCTCATTCAGTTTTTTTCTCCTTCAACCCAGTGGTGCAAAAGCTCCATCACTCTTTTGCTCTTTTCTTTGGTGTAGGTTGTTGTTAGCAATAGATTGAGAGAAATATACCCGGTGAATTGAGTTGATAGCCAGAGGGAGTGAGAGAAATGTGAGTGTGAGACTGTAGTGAATGAAATGTGAGTGTGAAGTAGTGGTCAGTTAAGTGAGAGTGTGAGGCTGAGGGTGAGGTGAGTGAAGTATGAGTGTGAGGCTGTGGTGAGTGAAATGTGAGTCTGAGGAGCTTCAGTGATTGACAGGGAGTTTATATAAAGTGAAACATCGTTGAGAGCTGATAGTATGAAATATTATCATTGAATATAGATTATGGCTTGTTAATTGATTAATATAAACAGAATTAAGTATATTTTCTTGGTAAGTTATTATTGACATTAAAGAAATGTAATGTCATTGCGAATGTGATTAAATCCTTTGAATAAACAGTTCAAGAATTGTACATGAAAGGGATATTGAGAGAGAAATGTTTCCCTTCATTGAAAGGAAATGTTATTCCTCATTTAGTGATGGTAAGAAAGAAGGATGGCACAATAACAAATCATTATCTTGACCAAAATAAAATTGAATGTGTGATCATATTTACCAAAAGCGGTTGCTTTTCACTTCCAGACTGTCTGTCTTTTCCTCTACTCCATATTTTTCTTACCAAAAATTTGTTCCAGATCTTAAAATGATAACCAAATCAACTTTTGAAACTTCTCACAGACTTAACTAAGAGAAACCAACTCGTCATCATGTTATTCGTGGTGGAGTTTTTCCGATAAATAATTGAATTATTATCATGGTTATAGCTCATATTCTTTTTTTTTTCAGGGGGAAACTTGTTTGTGTAACACAGTAAATTTTGTATGTGAATTATTAGTGTAATGCAACAAATTAATCCTTACGAATACATTCGATTGAGGTCGTTTGAAATGAAAAAAAAAATTTGATTTAGATTTTACCCTTTGCTCAACTGTATTTATTTTCTATCTATTACATCTAACGATGAAAAAATTAGAACCAAAATGTTGTTCACCAAATTTTGAATTCTGATGTGGATTAATATTATCTTACAGTTTCGATACGAATTAAAAATCATTCAATCGTTTTCATCGATGTTATGCATCAGTATAATATAATACCTTTGATCTAATAAAATTTTCTGATATAATAATTATGCTGTGTTTTCGCCATAAGTTTCACTCGAAATAACAAATGCTTTAATCTGTTGAACAGTCATGTCGTCATTTATTCCTCCTGCGTCCAATTGCCAGTTTTTGTGGACTAAATTCATCAATGTCTGCAACGCTGTCAGTCCCTTGTAGCGATGGTGAACCAGAGTAACACGTTCTGGTAATCAATTAACAAGCAGTGTAGAGTTTCCAGTTGTGTTCCTGAGATGTTGTTACGCCAAACTAATGACTGGCGAACACAAGAATGAAAACAAATTTTGGAAAGAGATGCGACTGTTATATGTGTGTGACTGTTAGGGAAGAGGATGTGTTTTATAGGATTAAGATAAGTTCACTACCTCAATTCACCGCTGGAAAGTCTCGCACTTAATTCCCGCCAATAATTCTCGCACTTAATTCACCGCACTGTAAGTTCCCTGCATGATAAATTCACCACCGGAAAGTTCACCGAACGATAAATTCACCGTATAGTGAATTCCAATTTAAGTAGTTTGTGTTGTTATTCCTTTGAATAACGTCAAGAAAAGGTTCGTGAACTATGAATATTCTGTAATTGGTATAGAACGTTTTCATATATTTTATACATTATACGTCTAACACATTCCAAATATGTTCAGTAAATTGTTTTAGCGAGGAATTTAACACTTGGAGAATTGAGTTGCGGTGAATTGAGTTTCATGTAGTGAATATAGGGCGATGAATTTACGGCACACCATTTTGTTAGTAAAATATTAGTTATAATAACATTGTTATATGTTGGTAAGAGATGGTTTTGATTAGAATTTTAATTATTATTGAGAATGTATTCATATCCTCAATTTCGTCCTATAAAGTTTATAAATATTTCTCACTTTAGTTAAACGTTCAATAAAATAATTGTAAATAATAAACATATTCAGTACCATTCTAAGCATTTCTATCACTCAATACTGCTTCCAATTGCTGCATTTCAAAGTAATTCCAAAAGACTGTAACGTCATTCCCATTCCTAGTCCCAATGCATTCCCTCTCATTAGAATAATGCGATAGAAAGTGAGATGCGAATTGCCCAAAGGACTACAGAGTGAAAGAAAAACGTAAAATTGCACCTGACTTAGTGAGTAGCGAATTCTTTTAGATTATTATAGCAATAAATATGAGGGAACATGACAGTATGCATGGAAAAGATAACAGGCTAATTAATATGTATAAGATGAACATTAATTTTAATAAGAAAATTGAGATCCTATATGTTTAATATAAATATTTATTGAAGATAATTCCAAGCATAATACTTTTTATTGATAAAAGCTTACATAAAATTGTCAAGATTTTTCTAAAATAGTGAACTAACAAAAAGTATGAAAGATTTTATACACTATTGTCACGGACGTCAAATTCTCCAACTTTTTTTTTTTTTTGTTTGCAACATGAAATAACATATTTTGAAAATACCGAAGTTACTCTGGTAAGATAATAGGCTGAAAATAACTGAACACATGTAACTAATCAACTAATTATTATGCTTCAATCACTCTTAACAAATTCCTTCTTTATATCGTCAATAATTATTCTTCAATCTATCAAATAATGTAAAACTACTGTAAAAATAATATATAGACTATACTTAATAATAATTGTTTCATAACAAGCTGATATAGATAATATAGACCATATTATTAACTTAAAAGACCAGTCGATTTCATGCGCACCTTTTGTGCGCAGCTATCTCCCCCCGCCGTCGAGAAGATATATAGATTAATATTATAATATTTTTAATAATGTTATTAATACCTTATATTTGACCAGATGTTTTGTACTAACAATTATTTGAACAAAACACGCACGTACACTCATGGTCACTGTAACAAACTTTAATAACTAATAATTTTCTTCATACTTGCTCTAATGATCTAAATTTATATTCAAAAACTTCAATATGCATTCATTAATCTTTTAGTTAAATTATGAACCTCAAGAAACTAGTGAAAGTTTGTATTTAAATATAACTATTGAAATATTGTGAATCTGGCAATAATCACTAACAATCCAGCGTCAGTTCAACATGTGGGAACATTCAGTTGAATTATGTAAATAATATTAACTATTGCCTTACTAAAACCATTTGCCTAATTAGATGCCTTCTAAATTTAACCTATTTATATTTCTATTACTTGTCTGATTAAATTCTATGTTGTTTTCCTATATTTTCTAGTCATCAACTTAACTAAAGCACATTCCTTTAGATACAAGGGATTATGACCCTTAATCACTCAAAAGTTTATTAACTATTATAAAAACTATTAAAATGTATGTCACTAGAGATATTTATTTATATTAGGTTTTTTAACTTGTATTAAGTCTTTAGATTATATGTAATGTAGAAAAATTAATCATCTTGTCTGTATTTAGAAGTTTTTTAGTAAAAATGCTATATTCTGTGCATCAGTTAGATGCTATTTAACTATTTATAATGAATTAAAATACCCTTTACATGTGATAATATATCTAAGAATGTTGTTACCTATTTTATTATGTTATTTGTAAGTACTCATATTACCTATTAGGTAATATTTAAACAGAAATTAGTTGATGCCATACGAAAAAGATGAACCTAATAAATATGCCAGTTACCCTCAAAATATGTTTTCGAATGTCTTATATCACTTTTTTTAGTCATATATGTTTTTTTATTTATTATTATTTATTCTAGTGTAACATCATAAATGTTTATTGTAATAAAATATGTTTTTGATTATTATATGTGTAATTAGGATTTTGTAGAAATATGATGTAATTTGATTGATTTTTCACAATCTGAATAGAATATGCGTCCATAATTTGATATCTACAATTAGGAAATTAAGTTGGAAAACTTATACCTCATGGAAATTAGTTCAAAGGAGGAAAATAAGTTGGAATACTTATCGCTCATGGTAATTGGTCAAAGGAGAAAAATAATTCGGAATACTTAACCCTCAAAGGCTATAGGAATTGAAGTAACTTTTTTCTTTGTTTTCTCTCCCCTCTTTTCAGTAATTCTAGGCTGAGGTCTAAGTTACATCTTTTTTCTCCCCTCTTTTCGGTAATTCTTGGCTGAGGTCAAAGTTATATCTCTATCTCCCCTCTTTTCGGTGATTCTTGGCTGAGATCAAAGTTACATCTTTTTCTCCCCTCTTTTCTATAATTCTTGGCTGAGGTCAAAGTTACATCTTTTTTCTCCCCTCTTTTCGTTAATTCTTGGCTGAGGTCAAAGTTACATCTCTATCTCCCCTCTTTTGAGTAATCGTTGGCTGAGGTCGAAATTACTGTTCCCCTTTTCTGTAATTATTGATTGGATGGACGCTCAGATTTACGTTAAAAATCAGTGATTAACCAACAGGTCTTAGTTACAGCCTTCCTCTTATTCTCTCTACTTTCCCCTTTTCTGTGATTTATGACTGAGTTTAAACTCACAGTATTGTCTCCAATAGTCTAACGTACAAACTTGAACATATGCACCTTATCTATTATTAGTAATTAACTTAGGTGTTGTACTTGCAGGTAATCTATGATAAGATTTATTATTATATCATTATCAAGGAATCGAGTATTTAATTTACCCTCTGTTTCTAGTTTCCTGCTACACTATCAATGATGAAAGGGTTACATGAAGTGTTTAATATGTATTTTATCTATTTTTTATTCATTGAACGTAAAAATTTATTTTATTAGTTTACTATTATCCAATTTTTGTATTGACTAGTTTTTTATCTCATCCAATTCATATAATGATAATCTTCATTTAATTCTCATATTTTTCTACTCTGTTTATTGATTACATTGATCAAACAAAAAAGTTTGAAAATGAAACATAATTTTTCCAAGAGTTACTAAAATAATCTTAGTAACCTCCATAGATTAACATTTAATATTTTTATAACAGTTTTTCATATAATATAATCTATGTAATATCGATGATGCAGTTTATTTTTAGTGAATGAGTTCACAAATCATTTCATCCTGCGTTGAATTTTTCTCTTGTACAAGTTAATTTATAACTAATCAAAACAGCGGCAGTAAAGCATATAGGGTCGGACGGGGTATCACTGCGCATACACTTTTTATGGGGTATCACACTGCACTTCTTATAATTTTAAAACTAATTGTTTTAGCCTAAATCTGATTGCACCATAATTTCGAACATCTTCTTTTCTCCCATAAATATCATTATCCTATTGGTATTTCTGGAGCTAAGTCGCGATATATGTAGTGCTCTCAGAATGATCTGAAAGAAGTTTGCGCTGGTGATTTTTAAACCCCGCAAACTCTCCAATAACTCTACCAAGATTTATAGATTAAAATAATTTTCACATGTTAGCACAATCAATAACAGTTACATTATGTCAAATGTTCAACTTCTCAGTTTAAACGGTTTTCTCGCCACAACCGTGCGCAGTGATGCCCCAGATAATTTAGAGGTAGAGGGGTATCATTGCGTATCATTAATAACCATATTTGTATGTAGATAAATATAAAAATTATGAGTTTTTAGATCTTAATAAAGGCATAAATAATGAATAAGGTGTTATTTAATCATAAATTTGATTAACAATGAACTTACAATTGTAGTAGCTATGCCACTTGATGTGGGGGGTATTAAAATAGGGAGAGTGGGTATTCAGAGGAGAGGGGGAAGGGGTGAGAGGTTTTTGAATTAAATGTTTATTAACAATAAACGTACGATCGTATTATATTACTTGATATAAGTAGTTAACTAGTTGCGTAAAATTTAAATGTTAAATTTGTTGCAGATTCATTAAATATGTGTTTAAAAAACAAGGATCATTTAGATTGTGGAGAGGGCATGTAGAGAGGGAAACACAGACGTTTAGATGAGGTGAAAGAGGATTTAGATGTGAGTGAGGGGAAAATAGATGGAGGAGAGAGGGGAAATGTATGGAGAAGAGGGGGATTTAGATGTAAAGAGAGGGAAATTTCGATGAGGAGAGAGTGTGATTTAAATGGTATGAGAAAGGGATTTAGATGGGAAGACAGGGGGATTAAGATGGAAGGAGAGAGTTATTTAGATGGGGAAAGAAGGGTTCTAGGTAAATTGCTCGAAAACAATTGCTCGAAAGACAATTGCTCGAAAACAATTGCTCGAAAAAACAATTGCTCGAATGAACAATTGCTCGAAAGAACAATTGCTCGAAAGACAATTGCTCGAAAAACAATTGCTCGAACGAATAATTGCTCGAATGAACAATTGCTCGAATTATCAAATAGCTCGAATGAACAAAATTGCTCGAATTATAAAATTGCGCAGTTTTCGATTTTATAAAAGTCAGTTATTCATGAAGTGGAGCTGCACCTAACAATCCTTGTTTCTTTTTAGTAATTGATCATTAATCATTCTATAAATGAATTTAATTATTACTCATTCTGCATAATCTTTTTTTTTAGACCGTCTGTGTCATCTGGTATGTAGCATGTGAATTGGAATCATGTGGTGAATCACTACTATTCATGTTTTTTACATCATAAGACCTGAAAAAATTTGTAGATTTATTAAAACTATGCCATAACTTTGAGTTATTTCACCTATTGAGGTACCACATACAGATAGGCTAGTACTAAATAAATTTTTGGGTTTTATGATAAAAAAAACATGAATAGAAGTGATTCACCACATGATTCCAATTCACAAGTTACATACGAGATGACACAAACGGTCTAAAAGAGATTATGCAGAATGAGCAATTATTTAAATCATTTATAGAATGATTAATGATCAATTACTAAAAAGAAACAAGAATTGTTAGGTGCAGCTCCACTTCATGAATAACTGCATGACTTTTATAAAATCAAAAACTGCGCAATTTCATAATTCGAGCAATTTTGTTCATTCGAGCAATTTGATAATTCGAGCAATTGTTCATTCGAGCAATAATTGTTCGTTCGAGCAATTGTTTTTCGAGCAATTGTTTTTCGAGCAATTGTTCTTTCGAGCAATTGTTCATTCGAGCAATTGTTTTTCGAGCAATTGTTTTCGAGCAATTGTCTTTCGAGCAACTGTTTTCGAGCAATTTACCGGCTACCGGAAAGAAGAGGGTTTAGATAGGGGCAGGAGGGCATTAAAATGGGGACAGGAGGTATTTAGGTGGGGGAGAGAAGTGTTGTATTTATGCAATGATCAGTAATAACCATTCGAAACTGGTTGAGAACCATCCTCTTCCATAACCATTTCTTCACAAGAAAAAGAGTTTCTCTAGTACGATTATTTTTCGAGTAAATACATAGTTTGCAGGATTGTACGCAGTGATACCCCGTCCGACCCTAAATCTCTTATTCACTTATTTAATTATTTTATTATTTGAATCATAAGATTACTTTAAATAACGGCTTTATTAGTATGACGATTATTTAAATAACCAATAGTTAGAGAGTTATTCAATTACTTTGAGAGCAATGAGTTATTAATTTGAGTGATATTGATTGACGTTTTCAAATCCACATATAGGATGACTGGTGATTGATTTGTTGTGTGAATAGCATAAAATATACAGCATTATCAATATGTTGAGAAACGAAGTTTTTCAGCAATAAAGGAATTGAGGAAATATTCGATATTTCACCCTATGTCTGCAACATTCTGTCAGCACTGCGATTGCATACCCATTGAATATTCATGATATTTTCTTAATCCCCAAATTAATTTTTCTCAACATTTTGTTCCTGTAACTGCATAGTCCAATTCTAAGACTGTCAATGAGTCAATAAACTGCAGTGAAGGATGATTGGACTAATTCTGCAGACAGCATCAGATGCTATATACCGCCACACTATTTCCTTTAATAGCTTCCTTCTCCTAACGACACTGTGCTGATACCACTCTAATTTATTGCCTTGCTGGAATATGTACAATACATGTGTAACTTCTATTTTAAGTCACTCAATGTGAGACTTCTATTTTATGTCACTCGATGTGTGACTTCTATTTTATGCCACTCAATGTGTAACTTCTATTTTATGTCACTCGATGTGTGACTTCTATTTTATGTCACTCGATGTGTGACTTCTATTTTATGTCACTCAATGTGTGACTTCTATTTTATGACACTCAATGTGTGACTTCTACTTTATGTCACTCGATGTGTGACTTCTATTTTATGACACTCAATGTGTTACTTCTATTTTATGCCACTCAATGTGTGACTTCTATTTTATGTCACTCGATGTGTGACTTCTATTTTATGTCACTCAATGTGTGACTTCTACTTTATGTCACTCGATGTGTGACTTCTATTTTATGACACTCAATGTGTTACTTCTATTTTTATGCCACTCAATGTGTG
>CANNZV010000984.1:49847-82897 GCA_947561585.1 Caprella mutica
CCTACTGTCAAAACCAAAAAGATTAGATGAAATTCTTGCAAAATTACCATGTTTTCTACTGATTCATAACACTCGTTTATCAGACTACTTAGAAATTCTCGCCACATTAACAATAGAAGTTAAGCAGCTTCTGTCGCGGTAATTTAGAAAGAAGTGTCAGGTTATTAAATTGGATTTGTTATGTAAATCATTCATATATTAAGTTACCGGGAGTTGTATTGCAATAATGATATCATGATTATAAATGATAAGATAGTTTGATACCTTATATACTATAGGTTGTAACAAGAGTCTTTTAAAGCGAAGCAACAGGTTTACAGTCCCATTTTGAGACGAGATTATTTAATGCGTCTGATAACAATATATTGAATGAATTCTTGGTTATTCAACAGAAAACAAAATGATATGATTGCATGATATTTCTAGACTTGAGAACACTTTCACTACGAAAATAAAAGTCCTTCAGATTAAAACCTTATAATTTATTAGTCATGATAGATGGTTAAACATTGAAAATAGTACTTCAATAAATTCATCGCCAAGAGAATAATATTTTCACAATATTATGAATTTGGAACAGCTCAACTCAATCAAAATACCCCCAAAATTCAATACACTCTCTCTCTTTGTGAGGCTATCAACAATATCTACACTCGAATTGTCCTCCTAAAATGTTACCACTTCTTGGAACTTTACACATTTACTAAATCTACCCATGACTCAGTTAGAATAACTAGGGTCGGACAAGGTATCACTGCGCAAACCCTTTTTATGGGGTAACACTCCGCACCTCTTATAATCATAAAACTACTTGTTTTAGCTTAAATCTTATTGTACCATCATTTCAAACATCTACTTTTCTCCCATAAACATCATGACCCACCAATAACCTATTAGTATTTCTACAGCTAAATCGCGATGTATGTAGTGATGTCAAAGCGATCTGAAAAAAGGTTGCGCTGATGATATTTAGATCCCGCAAACTCTCCAATAACTCCAGAACCAAGATATATGGATTCATATTATTCTTACATGTTAACACAAACATTAACAGTTACATTATGTCAAATTTTCAATTTCTCAGTTATAACAGTTTTCTCGCCACAACCGTGCGCAGTGATACCCCAGATAATTTAGAAGCAGAGGGGTATCACTGCGCATCATTAATAACCATATTTGTATGTAAATAAATATAAAAAATATGAGTTATTAGCTCTTAATAAAGGCATAAATATTGAATAAGGTGTTATTTAATTATAAATTTGATTAACAATAAATTTACGATCGTAGTAGCTATACAACTTGATGTATGGGTATTAAAATAGGGAGAGTGGGTATTTATGGAGGGGGGTTAGAGAATTTTGAATTAAATATAGATTAACACTAAAACATCGTATTATATTACTTGATATGAGTAGTTAACTAGTTGCGTAAAATTTAAGAGTTAACTTTGTTGCAGATTCATTAAATATGTGTTTAAAAAGCAAGGTACAAGTAGATTGGGGAGAGGGCATTATAATATTTCAAGAGTTGTAGGTTATTATCATAATCCGATTCCAGCATATAAGTAATTTATTAGAGTAAAGACAGTAATAATAAAGGTATTGTAAGTAACATGGTTACAGGGCATATAAATAGATTTCCTAATTAATAGAATAAATAATATGAATATTACATCTCTCCCCTTCCTCATTTATGAAATCAGTAGGTAAGGCGATCAGGAGGTTTCGTTACTCTAGTACTTCTCCTAATTTCTGTAATCATTTCATTCGTTGCTGTAATCATTGATCCTTTTTTAGCAATTACAGTCATTGGTGTAGGATCAAAAATAGGATCATTCTTGTTTCTCTAATGATTCCTCAACAGAACCATATCACCAATATTCACTTTCTTGTAGTTCTTATGGTGTCTCTCTGCATAGTGTTTCATTTTATATTTTGAGATTTAGTCATTTCTTCTAATCGGTACCGTTATATTATCATTTACTTTCTGTTATATTTCTTCCAGTTCAGGTAATCGTGTTCTCATTTTTCGATTAAACATAACTTCATAGGGTGAAAAATTAGTACTAGTATGAGGAGTAGCACGATAATTTCGTAGATAAGTTTAAATTTCTTATAACCAATTTCTATTTTCAACTAATGAACTTCTTATGGATTTTCTCAAATTTCTCATCATTCTTTCAACTTCACCGTTGGCTCTTGGATGTCCTGGTGTAACTTTCCGATGTTGAATATCCAATTGCTAACAATAATGCTAAAACTTTGAGGAGGTGAATGGAGGGCCGTTATCTGTTCTTACTTCTTACGGAACTCCAAACATGCCGATAATTTTATCAAATGAATCTATCACAGTGTCTGCTTGAAGATTATTTAAAACCTCCACTATTGGATATCGGGAATAATCATCGTGAACAACAAATAGATATTTTTGATTTTCTATGGGACCAAGAAAATCCATGGAGAGTTGCTACCAACAGTATTTAGGTAGTTCTGACATATGCAGTGGTTAACTCTGACTTTAGTCTGTTACTGATTAGCAGGCTAAGCAATTTTATATTAATTCATAAACTTTCTTGTCGATGTTGGGAAACCACACCTTGCTTCGTAGCAGTTATTTGGTTTTTACAATACCCAGATGACCTTCATGAGCTTATTTTAATAATGTGTCTTGCTAAGAATCAGGAATTATAACGCGATGTCCTCTCATGATAAGGCCCTCTTCGCTTATCCATAATTCATCTTTAATATTGAAAAAGGATCTCAATTGCGTAGTTTGTTCTTTTGGTGGAGGCCATTTCTTGTTTATCAAAAATTTCTCAACTTCTTGAAGTGTCTTGTCCTTCATTGTTTGCTCGACTAATTCCTTCTTTGATATTTTCTTCGGTATGCTAATATTAGTGATGAAATTGCAGTATTATTCTATTGATTCTTCCAAACGAGTATCCTATTTTGAACCAGCCACCGGGGCTCTTGAAAGATAATCTGCAGGGTTAGATTTACCTTCAGTATATTCAACTGTAAAATCGTACTATTGCACCTTAAGTAGCATCCGTTCTATTCTTGACGTTATTTATGATCTTGGATTATTAAATATTCTCTCTAATGGTTTGTGATCAGAGAATACAGTGAATTTTTATCCTCTCAGGTATAGGTTGAAGTGGGTTATTCCCCAAATGACAGCTAGAGCTTCTCGTTCTATCTAGGAGTACCTCTATTGTGTTTCTGAGAGAGCTTTACTTGCATAATTTATGGCTACTGTTTCATTGGTGCCTTTCTTAGATTGAACTAATAATGCCCCTAATCCAACAGGACTGGCATCGACAATCAATTGCGTTTTCTGATTGATGTCAAAGTAAGACAATTATGAGTTAGTTTATAGCTCATCTTTTATTTATGTGACTGCTCTCTCGTGTTCCGAAGTCCATGTCCATTTATTCTATTTCTGTAATTTTCTAAGCGGTGCTGTCAGAGATGCAAGTCTGCCAATGAATCTTCCACAATAGTTTGCCATTCCTAGAAAGCTCCTTAATTCTTTGATATTAGTTGGTGATGGCAGTTTCTTAATTGTTTGTACTCTAGTTGCATCGGGTGATATACCATTTTTAGAAAAAGTATATCCGAAGAATTTAATTTCATCTTGGCTGAAACTACATTTATCTTTATTTAATGTGAAACCACTTTATTCGAGGGACTTCATGACAGCCTTCAGGTTATAGTCGTGTTCATTTTAAGTTTGTCCAAAAACAACAATGTCATCACTAATATTAATAGCTCCTGGTATATTAGCAATAGTGCTTTGAATGATGTTTTGAAATACCTCAGCAGCAGATGAAATTCCAAAACTAAGTCTCTTGTATCTTCTCAAACCGACATGTGTTGAGAATGTAGTTATCGGGCGGCTATCAGGATGTATCATTATTTGATGGTAACCTTGATTCAAGTCAAGCTTGGAAAAGACTGTAGCTCCATTAAATCTACAAATTATGTCATCAATGGTAGGTGAAAGATGGCGTTCTCTTTAAATTGCCTTATTGGCTTCTCTCATATCTACGCACAATCTTATTTCTTTCGGATTATTTGGCTTTGGTACCACCACAATGGGTGATACCCAGGGTGTAGGTCCATCAACTTCTTCTATGATGTCATTATCTTCTAGCTCCTTTATTTTATTCTCAATCTATTTCCTAAAATGAAATGGAATTCTCCGATGTTACTAGATGACTGGTTTAATGTTTTCATCTATATGTAGCTTGACTGAACTTCCTTTATATTTTCCAATTCCTTTAAATAAATTCGGGTAATCTTACATTAATTATGATGATGTGATATTATTTGCAATATCAATAATTTTTAATCTTGAAGCAGTTTTAAATCCCAATAAATTTCCTGTATTGTAGCTATCGGTAACATAGAAAGTGACCTCTTCGTACACCTTATTAAAAGCAACAGTTGCTTTAAATTTTCCTTTTATTTTCATAGGATACTTACTTTAAAATGCGTATATTTATATCGCAGTTTCCATTAGCTTCACCTTATTCTTGAGTAAGGAATAATGGTATCCATCTATTATGTTCACAGATGCTCCTGTATCTAACAAAAATTAAATATCTGTCCCGTTAAGCTTCATCATAATTTATGGTGCTTATTAGTAATTTGATGAAGCATTTTAGATGTATTCATGTTCAGAGCTAGTTGCAGTTTCATCTTCATCACTAGACTCTTTTATGTCAGTGTCAATAGATTTGATTGCTTTCTTCTTCTTGAAGCACACTGTTTCGAAGTGATTGAATCCCTTGCAATGGTTACATTTCTTGCCTTTTGCTGGGCATTCTTTTGAGTGAGGATATTGTCCGCCACATCGGTAACATTTCTTTTCTTTCGTGTTTTCATTTGTTCTTAATTTGTTTATTTTATGATTATTTTCCATTTCTGATGCCTGTGCTATGGACATCTCCATGGACCTGGCTGTAGCGAGTAGCTTAGCAAGCGTAAGAGACTCCTGCAGTGCCTTTAATCTCAACTGATGTGAGGTGCATCCTTGTATGAGCTGTATTTTAATTTCATTGTCAGTATCATGAAATTCACAATTTGCAGCTATTTTCCTTAGGCGAGTGTGAAAAATGTCAATATTTTCATCTCGTCCTTGAACAGCTTTCCTGAATTTGATAACCTCAAATTCTACACTTTTTCTGGGGCAGAAATGGTTGTTGAGTAGAGTAACTAGTTCAGCAAAGGTGTCACATTTATTATTGGGCAGAGAACTATATATTTCAAAGAGTTCCTCTCCTCCATTGTGAAGCATCAGTGCTATCTTCTGTTCCTCTTCTTCTATTTTGTATGCTTTCAGCATGTTTTCAAATCTTGCCACATATTTTTTCCATCTTGCTCCAGCAGAGGTAATTTCTTCATTTGCTACAAATGTTCCAATTTGTCCAAAAAGTTTTTCCATCGTCGCCAATATAATATTTCAAGAGTTGTAGGTTATTATCATAATCCGATTCCAGCATATAAGTAATTTATTAGAGTAAAGACAGTAATAATAAAGGTATTGTAAGTAACATGGTTACAGGGCATATAAATAGATTTCCTAATTAATAGAATAAATAATATGAATATTACAGGCATGTAGAGAGGGTAGCACAATTATTTTGATGGGGGGGGGATTTTGATGTGGGAGAGGGTAAATAGATGGGGGAGAGAAGGAAATAGATGGGGAAGAGGGGGATTTAGATGGGAAGAGAAGGAAATTTCGATGAGGAGAAAGCGTGTTTATATGGTAAGAGAGGGGGATTTAGATGGGAAGAGAGGGGGATTAAGATGGGAGGAGAGGGATATTTAGATGAAGAAAGAAGGGGGTTTAGATAGTTAGGAGGAGGTGTATTAAAATGGGGACAGGAGGTATTCTGGTTAGGGAGAGAAGTGTTGTTTTTATGCAATGCGCAGTAATACCCCTTCCTGTGCACAGTGATACCCCGATGCACTCACTAACAGTTACGCACAAAAAATCGTCAATAAATATTTTATTCATTTAGCTATTATTTCGAAACTGGTTGAGAATCATCCTCATTCATGACCATTTCATCACGAGAAATAGAGTTTCTCTAGTACCTTTAGTTTTTGAGTAAATACAGAGTTTGCGGGATTGTGCGCAGTGATACCTCGTCCGACCCTATATCAGACAGAACAGAGTGAGACGACAGCAAGCTGCAAGATTGATCAATGTTTCGACTAAAATTTTTAATGCTCAGACTGAGTACTTCTAAACTTTTTAGAGCTTAGCACTAAGCAGATGATTGTTGAACAACGATTTTGAAAAGTTGAACTATAATTATATACTTACTGCAAGAAATATTGCTACCTCTGGTAATACTTGGTTAAATCAGTCACTAAAAAATAAACCTCTTTCTTTGCATCAAAGCATATCTGCCATTTTTCTTTAGTTGCAAAATGTCTTCACCGATCTGCAAATGATACATTCAATCGGCACTATAACCTTCAGCATTTTTTATGGAGAGTGAAAGAGTATTTTATTTTCCTTCACCAAGGGTTATGGCAGATCATCACGGTTTCTCTATAGAGTCTAGACCATCTTTTCTGAGTTCTTGGATCGTTCATCTAACTGTTCTCACTGTACTTTAAAATCCTCAAGTATTCTCTTAACCTCATGAGAAAAACTCTTAAACTTTGGATTTTTTACACTGTGTTGTTAGAAAATGGCTTGGATAGTCATTTATTTAAACCCTCAGGTAAAGGCCAAATAGGGTTATGGGACTACCCAATACTTAAAGGATTTTCCTTAGCCATATTGGGTAAAGGATCTATCTTACAACCTAAATTAATTTTGTTTACACAAACTTCATTTGTATATTTTACGATAAATTATTTAATAATAAATGCTAGACAGCTACTTTACCCTACATAGCCTCCAATTATTATATTAAAATTTAAAATGAATTTAATTAAAAATAAACATAATCCTATGAGTGTGACAGGCAACTGTAAAAAATTTTACTGCTAACGTAATTTTCAATAGATTAGAAGGATGAAGCGAGATTAGTTCTGTTCTACTACCAGTACGAATTTAAACGTTAATTGAGCGGCATAAAATAGAAGTAACACATTGATTGGCAAAAATAGAAGTCACACATTGAAGGACATAAAATAGAAGTTACACATCGAGTGACATAAAATAGAAGTCACACATTGAGTGGCATAAAATAGAAGTCACACATGTATTGTACATATTCCACCAAGGCAATAAATTAGAGTGTTATCAGCACAGTGTCATTAGGAGAAGGAAGCTATTAAAGGAAACAGTGAGGCGGTATATAGCATCTGATGCTGTCTGCCTAAATAGTCCAATCATCCTTCACTGCAGTTTATTGACTCATTGACAGTCTTAAAATTGGACTATGCAGTTACAGGAGAAATATGTTGAGAAAAATTAATTTGGGGATTAAAAGGAAAATATCATAAATATTCAATGAGTATGCAATCGCAGTGCTGACAGATTGTTGCAGACAAAGGGAGAAATATCGAATATTTCCTCAATTCCTTTATTGCTGAAAAAACTTCGTTTCTCAACATACTGATAACGCTGTTTATTTTATGCTATTCACACAACAAATCAATCACCAGTCATCCTATATGTGGATTTGAAAACGTCAATAATATCACTCAAACCCAGTCAGAAAAATAAGGTTGTATTATGAGTGGCTATGGTTGGCGATGTTATATTATAGGAGATTATGAGCGGCATCCCCGCCAATTCAGAGAATATAGGTGATTATGAGCGGCATCCCCGCTCATAAAATATAGGCGGGATCTGCAACCATAAATCGACCATAATATAGTCGGACTGGCCGCCTATATAATAAATCATAAATTTTATAGGAGATTATGAGTGGCATCCCCGCCCAAGAAAATATAAGCGGCATTGCAACCATAATCAACCATAATAGGTACAGTTGCGCTTCCCGCCTATATTTGAAAATATATATAGGCTATTTTACATTATTTGAATATGCATACAATCAAGGTATATTAGTTAATATACCTTGCATACAATATACTATACCTACTAGCGCTATATCAAGATAAGCAAGAATGAGTAGGTTTGTTATAGTTTGAAGTAAAGTAATTTTCTTCTGAGCGCAATAATAAACTATTTTTTGTAGTACATACCACATACCACTTTCTATACCTATTTACACATGGATATTCTGAGCATATCTCCCTATAGCTTGGTTGCAGAGTACCTATTTACCAATCAAGCAAGCATGTTTATTGCTTTAAACTATAGGCACTTAAATATATAAGTATTATATATTAAGAAATTTATGCAATATTTATACCATATTAACTCAGGTAGCATAAACTAGTAACGCGAAATTGATGCAATAACTCAATATTGTAAATTTTTGGTAAATTAATTTCAATGTTTCGGTGATATAGGATATTCTAAATTTTTACAAATCGATAATTTCATTAATAGTATATATAATATATTGATTAAGAAATTGCATATTTCATTGTATTTTGTTTATTTGGATGTGTTAATGTGTCGATTAATTTGCTTAAAATATACATTTCAAATTAGTTCATTTAGATTAATCCTATTTTATATACCTAATTTAAAAATAATTATTTCGGTAATATTTTGTCTTAATATTGAAGTTAAGGTCTCGTAGATGGAACCACGAACGAAAAACTAATTTTATATAATTTTTCAATATACAATTAAATTGTTATCTACCTCTATAGCTGCATTTACACACCCATGCATGATACGTTCTAATAACCAAGTCAGCCACACATATCAATGCCCGATATATGAGCTGATCAACCATCTCACTTATTCTTACCACTTTAAAAACCTATAACTATGATATTTGAAATTATTGGAAGTTTGAGAACTCTCCACAAATTAGCTAATTAATTGTTTCATAGACTTATAGTTAGCTGGGTGGTGGTATTATTCTTCATCCAAATTTCATTTAATAATTTAGGTAGCCTCCTACCTATTATATTATTCTGAAAATAAGATAATTTGGTACAGTTGATGATCATATACCAATATCGATCACATGAACAATAAAACTGTCAGATTTACATTACTAATAATTGCTCTTATAACTACAAAGCTACTTGGTTAATTATTTTGCTGTTATTGTAGTCTCCTTTTTCAAAATAAAAATATGATGTTGGTAGCCCTGTTGGGTGTTGGCAGCCTGATTGCTCTGACGTTGCAAATTCCCGCCCGCCAAAGTTCTCCAGGAAACCACAAACCAGGATTGAGGAATCCTGATTCCTGACTAAGAATGGTGCAAGGACATAGTTTTTTAACTAGGTAATCTTAGATCAATCATCTAATTATTTAACTGTTTGAGAGAATCTTCTGACCTACTTTTAGTGTGATTTATGCTTATGGAAGAAGAAACTGTTGTTAACGGTAAGTTTACTTAAGTTGTTTTTAGCATCTAGGTAGCAAGATATTACTTCAAGCTATCTAAATATCTTTTATAGATAGGTACCTACTAACTAGATATCAATTTTATTGAATTCACAGCAGAATATTGGTCGGTTAGTAACAGGCACAGTTCATACAACTACAGGCAATTTGGCAAATGCAATAATTTATTAGATACCTAGGTAGGTATTATAAATGATAATTTGAAGCTATGATGTTTACCTTAGAGGCCGCAGTTAGGTACTGTCAGTTAATTACCAATTTACCTAGTGTTCTAAAATTTAACTGCTTTATCCTAACTATATACCTATAGTTAGTTTAATTTCTCTTCTTTTCCTCTAAGTAAAATATGTAGGTTGGTACCTAGTGGCTAGTGTGGTTCATAAACTCTCCATCCCTCTCCAAATGTACCTAGGTAGGTACCTACTAAATTTCTCTCCAAAATAATTAAATATTCATAATTCCCCTCCAATAGTCACTGATAGTGTAGGATAACATGGAGAAAATTATATATTTCTCTTCAATGGTAGCTATCATGGATAGCCTACCAACTAAAATAAATTTTAAATATCAATTGTAATAGCTACCTATCGTTTTTTCTTATATTACCGAAGATATGAAACTGACCGATAATTCGTAATTTAACCTAGGTTAGTTAAAAAAGCCAATTAATTGGCTTAGATTTCAATTTTCATTTCAAAATGTCAAAACTCAGATAGGTACCTAGGTATGTCTAATTGGCTTAATATTTCGAATTAATTCCTATATTCCCATGTTTATATTGGCTTGAAATCTTAAAATATGAGCCAAATTGGTTTTGCTCAGATTTTTTATGAAATTTTGGCTCTAAAGTTGGCTTACACCTTTCCAGCTTCTGAAACATAGCCTAGTACCTACCAAATTATCAGTTACCATTAATTAATTTAATTTAGCTGAGGGAGATTCTGAATCTGCTACTGAGAGTACCTACCTAACAGGCTAACTCTCTCAACTTAAAATCTCTGCGAGTCAGAAGACACATTATGCAAAGTGGCCACTAAGTTACAAACTCGCCAATATGTTATAATATTGGCGAGAAATGACATAGGCATACTTGAGTACCTAGCAATTCCTATGTGTGCAACTTTCATTTTTTAATTTGAATTTCATCCTTGGTCCTATTTGCTGACTATGCTACCTTACTATAAGGCTTTGGTAAGGTTACCAATAAAAGTGATAATTCAAATTGTTAAAATAAGAAACACTCCCTCAGCCTGGCTCTGCAGTTGTAACTGCTGCTAAACTGCATTTTTTCCAGGTAACAATAAAGCATGGCTTGCTTGTTATTTTCCTGAAGAGTTTGACAAAAACTTTGAGCCCTTAATTGCTTATTATTTTCTCCTATGCTGCTATGTTATTTTGGAGAGAAATCATAATAATTTGATTTTTTGGAAAGGAATTAAATCTTACTTAGAGAACAATAGATATTCTATTGTTCTTGATCCATGATATTTCACTTGGCCATTTGTTTCTCTAATTCTTTAAAAAAAAAGATAATTTTATGCCAGAGATTCAAATTAATACAAATATTTTACAAAATAACCATTCTGAGCATACTCCAGAAACTTGTTGAGTGTTCACAGTTACTCTTTTTTCTAAATTTTCTTGTAAATGTTAATACATTTCAATGGTTTATTAATTAATGATACATTGCAATTCATTCAAAGCTAAATTAAAATCACTATTCATTTATTGAATAGCTAGATACAAATAAATTTTGAATCTCATGCTATTGGTATGGAAATAGTTATGACAATTTTATGTAGTTTAATTCAAAATATTTTCCTTACTGTGATTCAAGTTGTGAATGGTGGTAGCTACAATGAGGATATTGCCCAGTTAAGAACTAATGTTGCCAAATTGGAAAAATGGATGGTTCATCCAACATCTTCATACCTCCCAACCCTGTGGAAGAGTTAGACAGTTTGTCTAAAAACAGCTCTCTGGTACTTATTAGTTATTAATTAATAACAATTTGGATTCCATGAAGTAGCTACTAACATAAATATTATCTGAGAATGAGATAATCATACCATTCATCTTTTTCAGATCTCTATTCTCAATCTTATTCCTCTTAAAGTCAGGGGTCACTGCAGATCATTGAGAGACAACTGGTGGAAAAAATAATGGCTGAAACACTAGCCTTCCAATTCTTTCTGACTGGGTTTGGAATATGGAGAATTTCCTGTAATGAATTAATCTTCAGAGATCATAAGATCTCTAAATTTGTGTTAAGTTAGTATTAATGAATGTAAAAATGTTACCAACTTATTTGTCCATCTAAAGAATGCGATTGTTCATACATTTTACACAACTCATATCAGTAATAAAAAGTTTTTTAAATCATGTATTGCACTTTCCAGATACTGTCAAATCTACACACATATGCATCTCCTAAAGAAGAAAAAAATTCTCCCAATCATGTGTTTATGATTGGGAAGGAAGCAGGAAGAAGAATTTGTAGCTACACTACAATGTAAGTTCTCGAATGAAATAATTTTTATTGAGAACTAAAAACGAATTGAAATTTTGCTCATATAGGCCTAATACCTAATCTATAAAATTTTAATAATACACATAATATATAAATAGATGAATAAATACACAAGAAATTTTTCTTGCCAGCTATGTAACACAACAATTTCAAAATGATTACAAACTATGACATTTCTTGTAATTAGTGAAATTAATTGAACATATTCTTGTATTGAAATATTGTTTTTCATGTCATTCTTATTTCAGCTTCTTCTCTTGTTCCTGAATCTGCAATTCACTCTGGTGCTGTCACTGCAGTTCACTCTGGTGCTGTGACTGCAATTCACTCTGGTGCTATGACTGCAATTCACTCTGGTGCTGTGACTGCAATTCACTCTGGTGCTGTCACTGCAATTCACTCTGGTGCTGTCACTGCAATTCACTGTGGTGCTGTGACTGCAATTCACTCTGGTGCTGTCACTGCAATTCACTGTGGTGCTATGACTGCAATTCACTCTGGTGCTGTCACTGCAGTTCACTCTGGTGCTGTGACTGCAATTCACTCTGGTGCTATGACTGCAATTCACTCTGGTGCTGTCACTGTAATTCACTCTGGTGCTGTCACTGCAATTCACTCTGGTGCTGTCACTGCAATTCACTCTGGTGCTATGACTGCAATTCACTCTGGTGCTGTGACTGCAATTCACTCTGGTGCTGTCACTGCAATTCACTCTGGTGCTGTCACTGCAATTCACTCTGGTGCTATGACTGCAATTCACTCTGGTGCTGTGACTGCAATTCAGCCTGGTGCTATGACTGCAATTCACTCTGGTGCTATGACTGCAATTCACTCAGGTGCTATGACTGCAATTCACTCTGGTGCTATGACTGCAATTCACTCTGGTGCTATGACTGCAATTCACTCTGGTGCTGTCACTGCAATTCACTCTGGTGCTGTCACTGCAATTCACTCTGGTGCTATGACTGCAATTCACTCTGGTGCTGTGACTGCAATTCACCCTGGTGCTATGACTGCAATTCACTCTGGTGCTATGACTGCAATTCACTCTGGTGCTATGACTGCAATTCACTCAGGTGCTGTCACTGCAATTCACTCTGGTGCTATGATTGCAATTCACTCTGGTGCTATGACTGCAATTCACTGTGGTGCTGTCACTGCAATTCACTGTGGTGCTGTGACTGCAATTCACTCTGGTGCTGTCACTGCAATTCACTGTGGTGCTATGACTGCAATTCACTCTGGTGCTGTCACTGCAGTTCACTCTGGTGCTGTGACTGCAATTCACTCTGGTGCTATGACTGCAATTCACTCTGGTGCTGTCACTGCAATTCACTCTGGTGCTGTCACTGCAATTCACTCTGGTGCTATGACTGCAATTCACTCTGGTGCTATGACTGCAATTCACTCTGGTGCTGTGACTGCAATTCACTCTGGTGCTGTCACTGCAATTCACTCTGGTGCTGTCACTGCAATTCACTCTGGTGCTGTGACTGCAATTCACTCTGGTGCTGTCACTGTAATTCACTCTGGTGCTGTCACTGTAATTCACTCTGGTGCTATGACTGCAATACACTCTGGTGCTATGACTGCAATTCACTCTGGTGCTGTGACTGCAATTCACTCTGGTGCTGTGACTGCAATTCACTCTGGTGCTGTGACTGCAATTCACTGTGGTGCTGTCACTGCAATTCACTCTGGTGCTGTGACTGCAATTCACTCTGGTGCTGTCACTGTAATTCACTCTGGTGCTGTCACTGTAATTCACTCTGGTGCTGTCACTGCAATTCACTCTGGTGCTGTCACTGCAATTCACTCTGGTGCTATGACTGCAATTCACTCTGGTGCTGTGACTGCAATTCACCCTGGTGCTATGACTGCAATTCACTCTGGTGCTATGACTGCAATTCACTGTGGTGCTGTCACTGCAATTCACTGTGGTGCTGTGACTGCAATTCACTCTGGTGCTGTCACTGCAATTCACTGTGGTGCTATGACTGCAATTCACTCTGGTGCTGTCACTGCAGTTCACTCTGGTGCTGTGACTGCAATTCACTCTGGTGCTATGACTGCAATTCACTCTGGTGCTGTCACTGCAATTCACTCTGGTGCTGTCACTGCAATTCACTCTGGTGCTATGACTGCAATTCACTCTGGTGCTATGACTGCAATTCACTCTGGTGCTGTGACTGCAATTCACTCTGGTGCTGTCACTGCAATTCACTCTGGTGCTGTCACTGCAATTCACTCTGGTGCTATGACTGCAATTCACTCTGGTGCTGTGACTGCAATTCACCCTGGTGCTATGACTGCAATTCACTCTGGTGCTATGACTGCAATACACTCTGGTGCTATGACTGCAATTCACTCTGGTGCTGTGACTGCAATTCACTCTGGTGCTGTGACTGCAATTCACTCTGGTGCTGTGACTGCAATTCACTGTGGTGCTGTCACTGCAATTCACTCTGGTGCTGTGACTGCAATTCACTCTGGTGCTGTCACTGTAATTCACTCTGGTGCTGTCACTGTAATTCACTCTGGTGCTGTCACTGCAATTCACTCTGGTGCTGTCACTGCAATTCACTCTGGTGCTATGACTGCAATTCACTCTGGTGCTGTGACTGCAATTCACCCTGGTGCTATGACTGCAATTCACTCTGGTGCTATGACTGCAATTCACTCTGGTGCTGTGACTGCAATTCACTGTGGTGCTGTGACTGCAATTCACTCTGGTGCTGTCACTGCAATTCACTCTAGTGCTATGACTGCAATTCACTCTGGTGATGTCACTGCAAATCACTCTGGTGCTGTCACTGCAATTCACTCTGGTGCTGTCACTGCAATTCACTCTGGTGCTGTCACTGCAATTCACTCTGGTGCTGTCACTGCAATTCACTCTGGTGCTGTCACTGCAATTCACTCTGGTGCTGTCACTGCAATTCACCCTGGTGCTGTCACTGCAATTCACTGTGGTGCTGTCACTGCATTTCACTCTGGTGCTGTCACTGCAATTCACTCTGGTGCTGTCACTGCAATTCACTCTGGTGCTGTCACTGCAATTCACTCTGGTGCTGTGACTGCAATTCACTCTGGTGCTGTGACTGCAATTCACTCTGGTGCTGTGACTGCAATTCACTCTGGTGCTGTGACTGCAATTCACTCTGGTGCTGTGACTGCAATTCACTGTGGTGCTGTGACTGCAATTCACTCTGGTGCTGTCACTGCAATTCACTCTGGTGCTGTCACTGCAATTCACTGTGGTGCTGTGACTGCAATTCACTGTGGTGCTGTCACTGCAGTTCACTCTGGTGCTGTCACTGCAATTCACTCTGGTGCTGTGACTGCAATTCACTCTAGTGCTGTCACTGCAATTCACTCTGGTGCTGTGACTGCAATTCACTCTGGTGCTGTGACTGCAATTCACTCTGGTGCTATGACTGCAATTCACTCTGGTGCTATGACTGCAATTCACTCTGGTGCTGTGACTGCAATTCACTCTGGTGCTGTGACTGCAATTCACTCTGGTGCTATGACTGCAATTCACTCTGGTGCTGTCACTGCAATTCACTCTGGTGCTGTCACTGCAATTCACTCTGGTGCTATGACTGCAATTCACTCTGGTGCTGTCACTGCAATTCACTCTGGTGCTGTCACTGCAATTCACCCTGTTACTGTGGATACCCTGATGGTATCGTTCCATCTCTGTTTTAAATAGCTAGTTACCTCGAGGGGCATGATAGATATCTTGTAGTCCATGTAGATAGCTAACTTACTTTTCTCCTAGGATTCTTTACATTTCTACCTACCGTGTTTTTCTGAAGTGATATAACAGGTTGAAATTCAGTTTAATACTATAGGTTGTTAGTAGGCTTTTTCAATCTCATGTGGACTACCTGTACCATTTTTATTTGGTTGACAGCAGGGGTCTGATTATCAGTCTAGGGGTTTGAAATTGAAAATATATTTGCCGGTCCCCCATCATTGTCACGATGCTACCTCTAGTTAGACCTCTTTGTTATATTGTAGGTTTTGTTTAGTTTGTCGTCTCTTATCTTTAGCTTTCCTATGTATCATTTCTCAATTTCTTCATTTTTCCTCTTACTTCTGCCTTGCTATGTCGATGGGTAAACAGACTGACTGTGTAGGTCTCTTGTCCATGGGTAAGCAGACTGACTGTGTAGGTCTCTTGTCCATGGGTAAGCAGACTGACTGTGTAGGTCTCTCATCCATGGGTAAGCAGACTGACTGTGTAGGTCTCTTATCCATGGGTAAGCAGACTGACTGTGTAGGTCTCTCATCCATGGGTAAGCAGACTGACTGTGTAGATCTCTTATCCATGGGTAAGCAGACTGACTGTGTAGGTCTCTTATCCATGGGTAAGCAGACTGACTGTGTAGGTCTCTTATCCATGGGTAAGCAGACTGACTGTGTAGGTCTCTTATCCATGGGTAAGCAGACTGACTGTGTAGGTCTCTTATCCATGGGTGAGCAGACTGACTGTGTAGGTCTCTTATCTTTGGGTGAGCAGACTGACTGTGTAGGTCTCTTATCCATGGGTAAGCAGACTGACTGTGTAGGTCTCTTATCCATGGGTAAGCAGACTGACTGTGTAGGTCTCTTATCCATGGGTAAGCAGACTGACTGTGTAGGTCTCTTATCCATGGGTAAGCAGACTGACTGTGTAGGTCTCTTATCCATGGGTAAGCAGACTGACTGTGTAGGTCTCTTATCCATGGGTAAGCAGACTGACTGTGTAGGTCTCTTATCCATGGGTAAGCAGACTGACTGTGTTGGTCTTAAGTCTAACCCATGGATGTCTATTTTTGTGGTATTTCATAATGCATCTATTCCCTATAATTAGCAGCTATATTTCATGTGTTAAATATATCTTTGTAAATATTATTTCACAGCTTTTAATATCATCTTAATGAATAATACTTTATATATTTTCATTTAATCCAATACCCAACCAAAGAAAAATTAAGGTTGGCAGAAAAGCCATTATGGTCGGGCTGCCGTACCCAATATGGTTGGCAATATAGGTGCCAAAAGTCCGCTTTGACGACCATAATTATGGTTGGTTAGCCAACTATAATTATGGTTGGTGAGCCAACCATACACCGCCTATGTATGTATAGGCGGAGTATGGTTGGCTCGTCACTCATATATAGGCGGCGTATTGTTGGCTTACCAACCATAATTATGGTTGGCAAAGCGGACTTTTGGCACCTATATTGACAACCTTATTGGATGCGGCAGCCCGACCATAATGGCTTTTCTGCCAACCTTAATTTTCTGATTGGGAATGAATAACTCTTTGCTCTCAAAGTAATTGAATAATTCTCTAACTATTGGTTATTTAAATAATCATCACATTAATTAAGCCGTTATTTTAAGTAATCTTATGCCTCAAATAATAAAATAATTAGAGAAGTAAATAAGAGATTTATATGCTTTACTGGCGCTGTTTTGATTAGTTATACATTAACTTGTAAAAGAGAAAAATTCAACATAGGATGAAATGATTTGTAAACTCATTCACTAAAAATAAACTGCATCATCAATATTACATAGATTATATTATATGAAAAACAGTTACAAAAATATTGAATGTTAGTCTATTGAGGTTACTAAGATTATTTCAGTAACTCTTGGAAAGATTATGTTTCATTTTCAAACTTTTTTGTTTGGTCAATGTAATCAATAAACAGAGTAGAAAAATATGAGAATAAAATGAAGATTATCATTATATGAATTGGATAGGATAAAAAAACTAGTACATACTGTTTTCTATTGCTTAAATAACTGCTTATACGTTTAATAAAATTACCATCGATACCGTAGTGATCCAATTTTTTTAGTAAAAGATCTTTGTCTACGGTATCGAAGACTTTCTTTAACTCTAAAAATAACGAAATACAATATTCCTTTTTATTAAAAGCCGACACTACATGATTTAAAAATTCCAAAACTGCAAAAGTTCTCCTTGGCAGTTTTTGTTTTTAAAAGATAAGATGACATCTCTGACCTTAGGTGGGGTAAAAATAGAAAAAAATTCCAGTGGTTGCCGGTATTTGGTTTACTAGTTCTAGTGCAATGCAGCTAAAATAATCGTTAAAAACATTTGGGAGATCTGATAAATTTACTGTAATGTTGTTTTGTTTTATTTTAAAATTAGATCTATTGAAGCGTTTTCTGTTTAAAATTAATTTGATTTCCTTCCAAGTTTCCTTACTATCGTTAGAGACATTTGTTAGTCTGAGTTGATAAAATATATATTTAGATTTTCGGAGTACAGTTGTTAGCATGTTTCTAAAATAGGTATAATAGCATTTTGAAAATTTACCTCTATTGGCCTGTTGAAGTAACTTGTGCTTTTTCTTTATTAAAAATTTAAGATCTATTGAATAATTGGTGAATTTCTTTCGTCAGTTTAGAGGCTAAAATATTACATTTGAATTAAAAAGATTGAAATCAATTTCATTAAATTCCCTGACAAAGTTACTTGTACTACTCTTTTTTTTTTTAAATTACTGTACAATATAAAATCATTATCTTCATCGATGGGAGTATTAAAATGGAAAAAAATTGGTCTGTGGTAAGAGGCTTCAAATTCTAAAACTGCAGATTTTATGTCATTGTGAGGAATAAAATTAAGCCAAATGTGATCTATTATGGAGCATTCATCAGTCGGGTTGTATGAAAATCTGTTAGGTTTATCTATTAGAGAGTGAAAATTGTGTCCAGCCATAGAGTAAATAAAAGAATTAATAGCACGAGAATTGAAAGGATTGAAAAGATCAATACTGAAATCCCCACATAAAATAGCTTTAGTTTTGGCAATTGAGGGTAAAATGTTACATGTTAAGATTTCTTTAAAAGTCTCAATAGGGTAAGAAGGAGGTCTATAAACACATATAAAAGACAAGATAAAAGACAATGACAAAACTTCAATCTCTTCCATGATAAAACTAAGACTATTTAAAATATTCACATTAAAATTCTTCCGTTTCTATACATATATACAAAATTTATTAAAACCTTTCAAATTAAAAACATGATCAAAAGAATCCTCCAGCCAAGTTTCTGTCAAGGCAATAAAATCGAAGCAGTGTTCAATCATAGTTAAAAGAGATTCTAGTTTTGCAATCTAATATTTACATTCAATACACTAATAGTTTTTAATCCTCATATTTCAGTAGAATCGCAGCAACGAAGATTTTTATGGATTCTAAAATAGAAATGAATGCAATTTTGGTTTAGAGAGATCACATACACTCACAAGAGAGATATTTTAAATGTAGCATTCTTATCAGTGTACTGCCTTGAAAATATTTGTGCCAAGCACAATAATTCAGATTTCAAGAGGTAAGCCGTACAAAGTAGGGGAAGATGGTCATCAATGGGTTATGCCAAATAACTTTTTTATTTGAGGGTAATTTTTAACAACATCTTAGTGGTAAATTAGGCACACTTCAGTGCATTCACTCGCATCGCATTTAGAGGTTGGGGTGCAGTCAGCTCTGCGTAAAAGCGAAAATGTGTTTTAGAGGTGGAAAAACTAAATTTTTCATACTTTGTTTCATTTGTTACAAATTTGTAAATTGTTTACGGCAGTCTTCTATAATATTAAGTAATATGTAAGATAAGATCATATAAAAGTATTGGTTTTTTTCTCAAATGGTTGACTATACGCACATGTTTTGAAATGGCGTTATGATGATCATTGGGACAGCACATCTGGTTAACAATGGGACAGTGTTAGGGGAGAGAATTTTTCCTCTTTAATGTTTAAATTTTTATGACTTTGAATTTGAATGCAGTTTTCTATTGTAGATCAGATCCTGATAGCTCTGTAGCTTCAGGACTTTTTGTAGAAACTGAACTTCCACTGGGACCTTCAACCATATTATTCCATCATCAATTGTTCAATCAATCAGAAGTTATTACAAATCACAGCATAGAAAACAAATTTCACATAATAAAAGAAAACGACACAGCTTTGCAACAGACACCAGAAAAGGAACACCTTTTTCGATGCCCCTAAATGATAAGAACAACTTCTTGTTCTTGGTCTGATAAAGAACTCAATCTAACTGATAATTCGTGTGAAGAAATGAAAGAAGATATGGTCATTGGAAAGAAAAAAAGTTGAAAATGAAGGATATTATTTTATTGTATGTAGAGTTTGATGTGACTTGTAAAACGTATTTTGATGGTGTAATTACTAAGTCAAAGAATGAAAAAGATTAACTTGAGATATCGTATATAAGGCGCGAAGACTCAAAGTGCAATGAGGTTCATTTTCCAAATGCTCCTGACATGACATCGTAGAAGCTGAAGAACTTTAAACTGATATTATATGAACCAACTAAGTGTAAGACAATATAAAGAGATAATCTGAACTTGAAATTCGAGTATAACTTCAATAATATAATAGTTAAATGAATTGTCCCATTGTTCAACAGGACATGTCCCATTCTTCAACAGTACTGGTATACAATGGGAAAATGTTTTTGTTCTTTCTTTAATTATTTTCTAGTAAACGGAAAATGTGATAGCATTCTAGTTAGTTTCATATAATAAAGAAATTTTATTTGTAGTAAATGAAATATCTATCTTTTTGTGTTTTTAGTCCCATTGTTCACCACCTTCCCCTAATACCGAATAAATAAATAAAAATAATTAGGTAGGTATGAAACCATCAATAATTCAGAATAGTACAATAATTAGAAAAGCCTTATCTTAAATTCACAATATTAAACACACAGGAACATAAACACTTCTATGAGGAAGTGATGCAAACCAATTAGGATTAGCCAAATCTCAGCTGACTATCACTCAATAGTGATCTTATTCATCTTTATTGAACATTTCTTATAACAAAGGAATCAGCTTCGACTATTTAGTCAAACAATCAAAACACTCCAAATGTTATACAGCGACCTCTCGTGACCAAATTAAACGATTACTGATTTGAATATACTACATTGCATATATGAACAGTTAACATAAATTTTATGAATCTTAGTTTTATCAGATATGCAATATTACATAATCACATACAATTAATATTTACAATTATAAATTCGTATAAACTTTTTTTTAATTATCTAAAATTTTCAGTCGTATACTTATTTAACAAATTGGTTTACCTTATATTTATCAATATTTCTTATCAATACATATAGGTATTTGAATAGTTAAGTCCTCTTTAATTCTTCTTCACGGCGAATATTCCTCGCGGCGAACTTTTATAACGGCGAATTTTCCAACGGCGAAAATTTCGACGTCGAATTTTCAAACGGCGAAAATTCATTTTTGGTGAAATAAATACGTTTTGAGATCTCCTGTAAAATGTGTATATCCACCAAAAAAAGACGAGAAGTCAATGAGTTTTCATGCTACAAGAAAATCAAAGACAGTTTTAGAAACCTTGACATATTTCTAATAAATCTATAGTGGGCTTTTCCAATTTTCACCCTGTTTTTTTTTTATCACAGTTCAAAACCGAAAATTCAGGTGTTTTTGGAACATTTTAGTAGTCATCAAAACTGCTTGTAAAAAAACGGAAGGAAAATTAAAAAAACCCTTTATAGATTTGTTCGAAATGTTACAATGATTCTGAAACTGTCTTAGTTTTTTTTTTCTAGCATATACACTCATACACTTCTCGTCATTTGAAATGTATACAATTTTTTATAGAAAATTGACAAACCAAATTTTTTCGAAAGCCAAGCAAAAAGCGAAAAAATTACATGAATAAAATGTGTTTTGTTTGCGAAGCTACTTAACCTAACAAATATCAGAACAATTGGTCAACAAATTAAAAAGTTCTTTGAAAAGGTGGTTAAATTATAATAGAATTTGAACAATCATATTGTAATAGAATTTGAACAATTATATTGCAATAGAATTTATACAGATATATTGAAATAGTAATTGAGCAATTAGCTCGAATTCAAACGCATTCCATTTCATTTGGATCGAATTCCTTTTTTAATTAGAACATGAAGCAGCTGAACTTAACTGCAAAGAATGAAGAAGAAATTCAAAGCATTTATCAAATAACTCTCATGTGTCTCTCTATTAGAACATCAATCTGACATCTTCCTAATGCACTGAACTTTACTCTCCAAATATTTGTCCTTTTTGGTACACGTGATGTCACTCAAGCGGGGAAATGTTTTATAGGAAGATCATCAATCTTATTTGAAATGAAATGACTTTGGTTGGTAAATGGATATACATTCTTCCAAAGGTGTAAATATCAATATTTTCTCTCTTTCTTCTTTTCTAGATTAACTTTTTTGTATATATATAATGTTTTTTAAATGAAATATTTCATATTTATATTACTAGATATTTTTTTTAATTGTTGTTATAATACTCATCGTTGTGCATACTGCATAGACCATTTAATCTCAGTATACAAAATAAATGGCACAATTATGCAGGCTCGTCATTAAAGCAGGTATTTCACTATTCGTTAATTTCCTTACCGTTTTGACAACTTATATATGTAGGTTGATGTACAATTGTCCTATTTATTCACTATTTAATTTATTTAAGTATCTCTAAAGGAAAATTTCAATGGCAATATGTCAAGTAACAAAATTGGCAATCCAAAATAACTAAGACTAGAAACCGATTTTCCCAAAAAGTTTTAAGCAGAACAATCACTCAACCTTAGTTGAATGAAATACTTCAATATAGTGGTCCAGTGCATTAATGTCTCAATTTTGCTGGATAAGAGGCGTTTTATATCATAACTTTGTACCATTATTATAGGATCGAAACTGTTTTCCCAATAATATTCTTGAAGAAATAGATCTCCAATGGACGCACTACATATAGTTTGATACCTAGTGTTCTGCTTATTGATTCTCATGTTAAAGCAATCATTTCTATCTTATCTTCTAAAACCATTTGGATCTTCACATTTCTTCTTGAGGATTCACTCAGAAAACGAAACATGAATACTTTGATGGGTTCCTAATTGAAAATATGAGCAGGTTCGAGGCAGCGGTTAATCTGATCGCAGTAGTCACCAAGGTAGTAAGTGAGCAGCTTATTAATCAGGCTAATTGTACTGCCTCGTAACAGCGTATAACTACTCTGGGCACCTGCACCTATTTGTCAAGCGCGCTGCCTAACTACGGATGCGCGTCTCGTAGATATACTGTGATATTATATTACTAATGTAGCAGTTCTTGGTAAGGGCCGCGTATTCGCAGTTAGGCAATGCGCTAGGCAAATAAGAGCAGGTGCCCAGAATAGTTCTGCGCAGTTACAACGGAGTGGAATTATCCATCAAAGCGGTCAGTTTGGCTTACAAGCTGCTCTCTCGCTGCTTTCTGACTGCCGTGGTGACTAATCCGATCGGTTTAACCGCTGCCTCTAACTTGCTTCTATTTTCAATTGGCTTCTTTTAAATAAATCTCAAACAGAAGAATAGCTACTAACTTTCAGTTGTTGAGAAAAATGTTTGGATTTCACTACACTATTCACTTCGCATTTTCAACCATTTCATACAGAATTGCAAACCTCCTGAATTGTATCTTTTTGTCAAATCCTGAATTCAAAAAATGTTATCGCATATATGAAAAAGAGGTGAACACTTGATATTTCTCCCTAAAATTTCGCTGGTATTTTATTATAATCTTTCCTTAGTTTAAATAGGTATTTGCTGCGAAAATGAGTTGCCTTTGTTGTTTTTTTGTTCAGAATATTTTTGATTACCATCCAATTATTCTAAGAAGGAATATATTGAATGATGATAATAAAATACGTATACACAATGTTTAGAATTTATAGATATTAAAAAGCTAATTTATGCATGCAGTATATCAGCTATAAATGATTATGTATTGTTAAAAGTTTTTCTAATGATGAATATAAAGAAACTGAACTCCAATATATTTGAGGGTTTTTTTCATAATTCAGTTGTTTAGTATTAATTTATTCTCTCGAGCGAAAATATATTTGTAGATTATTAATAAACAACAACCTGATACTTTTGGAAATTGGTGAGATTGCCAACAAGAAATGACAAATTATTAGCAATATTTAACTATGAAGGTATAAACTAAACCATATTGCCAGATATATAATCTCTTTAGCTTATCATTTAAGGTAACAAATTTCATCATCAGAAACAATATGACCAAACAATTCAAAGTATAGGGTCATTAATAATCATTATCCTGAAGAACAATGGATAAAGAGACAAATTTTCTCTCGGTGTTCATGTAAGTCTGGATTCTTGCCAAGATGTTCAATTATGTATTTTGTATCATAGTTTTGAATTATTGTACTATTTTATGCACTAAAAGAGAAAAAATTATACAACCATAGAAAACAAATAAAAAAATTCCAAAGCTGTAAACTAATTGAAATTAATCTAAATACAAAGTTTAATGAGATCATCCATTTTAACTTTAAATGCAATATATAGTGTCTGAAATATTTCTTACTACACATTCACCGATTTTTAAGTGATATTATCACATCATACATTTTCATATTTCAGTTCATTGGTTTGTGTTTTATACCAATAGACAATTTGCGTTACCCTATAAATCTGATCAATGCGTTTATTGAAAGTACTCTTTTTTTTCGAACATATATACGTCTTTGTCAGTAAATTTATTATTAGAAGAGACTGTTTCTTGTTTGGGAGACAAGTAAGAGGATTTATTGATTCAAAGTAAGTGCACAGACGGTATTGAGTGATTGGCAGCAAGGTAATACTCTAAAAAACATTTCTCTCGGATAAAACTCTCTCTACACTATCGTATTTTGGTCCAAAATTAGCTACCCAATGAGTAAATAAATAAAAATTAATGATATTATCTATGAATGCTCTGGAATTTATATTAAGTAAGGTAGATATTATACGAATATACTGTGGGCGATAAATTTGGATAAGTTAAATACCTCCTCTTAAAGTTCCACCGGGTAAATATCACCACTGAGATAATTCCATCACTGAAATACCAACCTTGGAATATTATTAAAAAGTATATACCTATGATTGAAATTAGTCACATATTTTATCTTAGATTGCGTGGCTTCACCCATCACCTGATGAGGTTCCATAGTGAAAAAGTTTATTTTAATATATGAATGATAAATTCAATGCATCGTGACCAGACAATTTCCACCCTCGGACAATTGCAACCACCGGACTAATTATGCCTCACGTACAATTGCCACCCGAACTATTGCCACCAAAATAATTATTATGAGGCTTCTCAACCTAAGATATAGTGATAAAATGTGATAGTATTTTTATACGATAAATTATTTAAATTTTAAGATAAAAAAATTTCTTCATTCATTATTTATTGTTATTTTATGGAATTAATTAATCAAATTGGTGTTGTAATAGATTGCATCTAGTTTTTATCTGATTTATTTCCAACATACTCTATATTTTTTTAGTACAATTGATCATTTCCATTATAAATTAAAAATATTTCTTCCTTTATCACCACTAGCATTAATAAGCAAATATTTATAATTTAATATATGGGAAGCTACTGTATTTGAAATGAGTCGCTCAAACTCCTTTTATAATTTTCGTTATGAATTTGCAAACTTCTCTTTTCGTTCTTGATACCAGTAATATTCTATGACACCTGCTATTAGAATTTAACTGTAAAAATATGATTAATTAACGATATCAATATACAACATTATTGATTCTTGATCAATTGATGATAAAAGTTTTATGTCAACCAGTAAAGTTCAATATTTATTATAAATTGATAATGTACAAACAATTGGTATTAACAATACTACTACTTTATTAAGAAATTTTGCAAGTGTTGAATCCAGATAATATTAATTTTGATTGTATCAATATGCTTTCATAATCATGGATCCAAAAAATATTACAAACGGAGAGGATTAAACTCTATCGATTCGTTTAAAACCATCGGTATATAGAATTCAATACAATTCATTATATTCACATCTATGATATTCTTAATATCTATGACTCAAAGCATATTATCACAACTCTAATAATAATCATTAAGGTGGCAATTGTCCGGGTGGCAATTGTCCTAGCACCGCAATGCATATTATTACCATGAGTGATACTCATAACCAGTAATATTTGAACTAATATAACGTTTTACGGTAACAAATGTCCGGTTACCACGATGTCCTAATTTATCAAATCAGTTTTATTTAATGTTAAACCTAATGTAAATGAAAATATGTATTATGCGGTGAAATTCACCTGGTGGATTTTTCCGTCGGCATTATTAACCTAGAGTTAAAGTTTTATTTTCCTTCTTCAAATGAAATGGTAATATGTATCTTTTCTTTTCAAGTTGCCCACATTTTTAAGAGAACCAAGTGACACAACTTCTAGATTTCTTTTTCTGCGAATGAATTCTGGAAGAAACAATGAAGTGATTCTGCCCCGGACATTAAGTGGCTCGTAAGTACAGGAATTGGGCGAGAAAATACTCATAAAGGAACTATTAAGATAATTTTAGTTCTTTGTTGTCGAAAAAAGCTTCTGTTTCGAACTAATTGGGTGATAAGGAAGGAGGTAATGGATAGGATTTTCAATTATCATTATATTTGAATAGACAACATCAACAATGTAGCAAAAAAATTATGCGGATTATAATGATCAATATGGTTAACTAACTTGAAATGTTACGTTTAATTTGTAATGTAGGCGTTATTTGTTGTTGTAATTTGTACTTTCATTTTATGTATTGTATATCTCTTCAAATAAATTACTACAATTGAACACTTTTTATACAGAATTAATAATTCATTGAAGTATAATACTTTCCAACCAAAACTTTATCTTTAATATTTATTTCGCAGTCTCCTTGCTAAATAGAAAACTCCTTAAACTGTATTAAAAATGTAACAGTAAAATCAAACAAAAGAACGAGTCTTTGGTTGAAAGCTCAATAAATTCATTGTTCAGTAAGTAAGCATCTGTAAGCAGAGCCAGCTAGACTGTAAATAAGAGCTGACAAGAGCAGTGTACTCTTGAGAGTAAGTATAGTTGAAAGAAACTGCGGAAAGATGAATATACATGCATTGGTCGAAAACTATTGCAGTTCGAGACTGTGATTAAAAAATTTTTAACGTAAATAAAGGTAGGCTTTATTTTGCAGTTTTTAAAGACTTTATGTTAATAAATAAATGTGTATAATAAATTGAAGAGACTGAAATATAGATTTTTACCTTTATAATTATTATTAGTCTTATAAATTTCAGGTGTTATTATTATCAAAATATGCGCATGTCAAAAATGTTCGTTTTTCGCTGAAATGTGTTTTGATTTTCATCATCCGATTAAATTATTCTTATTATATAGTCATGAGAAAAGTTTAACTTAACTTTTTTAAGTAAAAAGGGTTTGAAAGCAATAACATAGAATAATTGGTATTTTCTGTACGAGATGATTTGAAAGTAACTGAATATTCTCGATTTATATGTTACAATTTTATGAAAATAAGATGAGTCAATATTAAAATAATGGAGCAATTCTACATTAACTCATTACTAATACAATTTTGTACTATATTATTTGTTCCTGTTTCTCTTTTATGATTTTCACTTAATTGATTTTATTCCTAATGTAATTGTTTGTCATTTCTATTTTCCTAAGCATTAACTAAAAGCTTCCATATGAAAACAGGGATGAAATCAACAGCTCTAAAATATAACGAAAAAAATCAATGATGTTTTTAGTTTATTTTGTCGTTATATTTTAGAGAGAATAGTAGCGATGGCACGATATATTCATGAATAATTTATAATGCATTAACCATGTCATTCTGAAGATTTATCTTTTTTTATACCACCTTAGTGATTTTTATAATAATTATATGAAGTTTCTTAATAGAATGTTTTATCCATTAATATTTTCTCAAATTACATTTCAGAGTAAAATAATATAGGATGATGTTTAGTGTTATTCATAACATTAATATTAGAATAATAGAATATTTAATTTTTTTTGTTAACCAATAAAAGATAATATAATGGGACATAATTGATGAAAATGTGTTTAACATGCACCATGTGTTTAACATGTTGTAACTCATTAGTATTCTAATTATCCCCAGAAATTGAGAGCCATCTGTTACAGCGTCCATAACTTCCCAGATTGATGATCGCAAAAGATGGAGAGTGTTCCCGTGGAGTTTTGTGTCGATATCTCACCACATGCTAGAGGAGAATGAACGATTCGGTGCAAACTCTGAGCATTAAGGTGCCTGATTGATGGTCTGACTACGTGAGAAATGCTTCTGTATTTGCTTTCATTATTTTAATTTCCGGTAATTTGTAACTTATTGATGTAATTTGAAATAGGAAATTATGTATATTAGTAAAACTTATTCAGTTCAAAACACCATTGATAAATATTGTATCTTTATCTGTTTTTGGATATAAATTTAGTGTTTACGCTTTCAAAAAACACTATTTTATTTTGGTACATTACACATGAAATAAAAGATATATTATAAACATTGATTCAAATATCTAGATATATTTATAATATAAGTAGTAGAAATCAATTAACAAATTTATTATATAATAAAAGATTATTGTAAAATAATATATTATATTTCATAGGTTACAAACCAAAATAGTAGAACTGCACGCTCTTCACTGTCAAACATTCCCTCAAATCACAACAATCCGAAGCAACATTCACAATTCAGCTCAGTTCTGAATGTTTTTCTCCCTAAGGATTCTTCAGGACTGCATTCGAAAAAAACATTGGAAGGTAAGATGCAGATTGTAAATGAGATTTATTAACATTTAGCACGTGGAAAGCCGTAAATATTCGAAGATGGAAGATATATATCACAAGTCCCTATAGAATTATAAATCTCTCTATCTGATGAAGATCGTCTAATTTTAAGTACTGTATTTCCGTTTAAATTATCTAGTATTGACAAAAAACAGATATTCAAAAGAATACAATATTGCCCCATTTTAAACAAACCAATTGTGGTCTGTAACAAAATCTTCAGAAATGAAACTCAATGCTTTAACTATAATTAGTTTGACTATCAGAATGTACAGGAAGGTTTAACTATATGTGTTTAAAAAAATATAAAACTACGGTATTGTATTTTTCACTTGTTGTTAGTATACATAATTAAATACTAAACTAATGTGTACCAAACTTTAATTGAAAATATTGAACATATAAGGAGAAATAAGTACAAATGAATAATATAAGTTATTGGCAACTGAGAGATCAGAGCTGTGATTGGGTGGAATGTGACCCAATCACAGCGCACGCATGTGTGTGTGCTCCATTAAAACTAGATGGATGTGTGCTTATTAAAGGCTAACCAAAACTGTATTTCTACGTTACCACACGTCACCACAGTGCAATTAATTTCCTAATTTACTTGACTTACGCTGATTTACTACGGTTCATAAATATTTTTACTTTTAAATACAAAAAATATATTCTGTACTCATATAGGAATAAGGCAGATAAATTCAAAAGAATGACATGTTAGATATAAAGAAATTTAAAAAGGATGCGCCTAGAAAACTCACGTCAAACTCATTCAGGATAAGATATAATTTCATCAATGAATATTAATGATCTTCACTAAATTGAAAAGATCATATCAAATTAGCACTATTACAGGATGGAGATCTTCAATAAAATAGGCAAAGTTGGACTATCTTAACTCTCAGTTCAGTGATTAAGCTAATAAAGTGGATATTATTACATAATTCGTTAATTTAACTACTTATCAAACTTAACCGCATTAGTTCTGACACTTCTATAGTTTTTGTTCAGAGGAGGAAGTCAAATATTTTTGGTATATAATATAGAAGAGACGATAGCGTAGCTTCAACATTGTTAATTTTCTGTATAATTTTGGTCCAAAAATTGTTACGGTTCAGGTGGTAACATAAGATGGATTTCTGTCTATCATTATGAATCTTATAATCTCAAGAGAGTGCAGCTAGTATTGTTATTATAATTTAATTTATAGTGAGTCTATACAAAATATATATGTATCAAAATTATATGGAATTCAATCAGTAATTTTTTTAACAAATAGAACGTAAATCAAAGCATGATAATGAAATAAATCTATTTAGTTTTCAATCTATCTCAGAATTCAATCTATCTGCATTTACTATGTATAAAGGGCAGAGAAATAGACGTGAATTTCATTTATGTTATTCACTATAATAATTTAATTGATTTTATATTGAACAATTAAAAATTGTATTGAAAATTTAGTTGCTAATTCATTAATAAAAAAAATAATAGTCAAATTCAGAAACGGTTATAAATGATTCTGATATGAAAAAGCTCTCAGATAAATCAGATCTTCTTCAGTTTGTTGATAGATATCGAATAATTTTCTAGTCACAATGAATAATACATACTGTATTTGAGAGTCTTAATTCAACAATTCAATTCCAAGGGTTTCTTTAATTCGTATTTTCTAGACGGCACAACAATTCCAGTCCTAGAGACACGTAGAGTAAACAGAGTGAGTGGTGAGGAGGGCAACCTACCCTCTCAAACCAAATTGAAATAGGGAGGAATGAATGATCAGTTATGTGACTACACAGGGAGAAATTAAGAAGAGGGTAATAGAGGATTATAGTTAGGGTCAACTTTTAATCTTCTTAGACCTGCAATATTTTTTTCTTCTAAGTATTTTGATGACACTAACTTTTCTCTCGATTTATAATTTGATATTTTAAAATATTGAGACTTTTCACTGTTCCATTTAAGTATTCAGATTATCTATAAGTTTCCTTATTATGATCAAATTTTAAAATCCACAATATTCAATATTTTCTTTCTACGAATAAAGTTTTTCCAAATACTTATACGATAAGTATAGCTTATACAGTAATGTAAATGAAAATATGAGTAGTTTGTGATTTTAAATATAATATCAATAATATCAACAGGGTATTAAAATCTCACGTTGAAAGTATAGGGTCAAGCTTCCGAACAGAAATATATATTAATGAAGAAAGATATATATTACTAGTTTAACAGTTTTACAATTGATTGAAATACATAATAATCAGGATTTCAGAATAATTAGCTTGAACTTTTCATAGTTATTCAACTTTATTTGCGAGATATCACAATCATTCATTCATATTTTTCAAAAAACCTGAATTTTTATATAAATTATCTACTTTGTCACAGTCGGATATATTTTTATTCATATTGGTTATTTTCTGTGTTCATATTGTTCGATTATCCGGATCTTCTGTTTTTCATATTTCAGTTATTCGTATTTTCAGTTATCCATGTTTGTGTTATACTGATTCCTTTTATCCTAGCCGTTTTTATCCAGAAAATTATTTTAATCCTGATGTTAAAGCGTTATATCTCTATTGAAACCAACAGAAAATCCACACACTATTAGTATATTTGGCAATATAACTAAATGTGCAAAGATGGCTGAAATATATATTATGAACCTAAATTGTAAATCATCCGTCATGATTTATAAAATCTTTTTTATTCATTTTCTATAATTTTTTTTTCCTTCATACATTTTTCTTTCCCTTTGTGTTCTGTTTTTTCATTCTCTTTAATACTGTAATATTTTTCATCTCATGGACATTCACATTTTGTTGCGAATTTTGTCAGTTAGATACATGAGAAAGTCACTCAATTCGTTTTTTTTTATCATTTTATCACAGAGAGCTCACAGAATCACGCAAATTACATGTACTCTGACTGACCCTATCTAAAAAGTATGAATACAATCAGTAAGAGGACAACTCTCAATCTAAAGAAGGAATTATATGAATTCATACACGATAGCCAGGTAACCAATAATTATTCCCAGGATATTCCGGGGAAATTCTCTGGGATTATTCCCTCGATATCCCCATCGTTATCGAGGGGATGCCCTATTTTGATGTTTTTGCGGTATGGGGATATCCCCAAATGATATCGAAGTAATAATGATAGATTATCCCTCGATAACAAGGGAATACAATTGGGATAGTAAGAGGATATTAGATAGATAGATGAAGGATATATAAAGAAGGATACCAAAATTAATATTTCATAGCATATACTGCATTTGTACGTGTACGTTTGACTTCATATGAATTAGTTGAATGATGCATATTGATATATAGAAATTAAATGGAAAGAAATAGAGAAAGAAATGAGGTGGTCTTTCCAGGTCTCGTACCAGCACCTTGTTGAATTCTGCTTGCGACGATAACCACTCGACCATCCTGGACACAGTAGAAGTAGGATTTTTAAAGAACTTTAAGCAATATGATAACTCAAGTGCATCTTAAAGTTATCATCGATAAATATAGCTTCATATTTCATAGATTATTTCTTTTTTCTTTTATAATCGTTTTTTTTATAATTTTTATGGAGTCAACTATTTTACACTAATTCCTGGAATATTCCTTCGATATCTAAAGAGGATCAACAAATTTCCACTAATTCCTGTAATATTCCCTCGATATCGTTTGGAGATGAACTAATTTTCAGTAATTCTTGGAATATTCCCTCAATAATGGAAGGGGATCAAATAGTTTTCATTAATTCCTGTAATATCATTTCGAAATCATTAGGGGATCAACTAATTTCACTAATTCCTGGAATATTCCATTGATATCGTTATGGGATCAACTAATTTGCATTAATTCCTGGTTATACTCTTGATATCGTTAGGGGATCAACTTATTTTCACTAATTCCTGGAATATTCCCTCGATATCGTTTGGGATCAACTAATTTTCACTGATTCCTGGAATATTCCCTCGATTTCATTATGGGATCAACTAATTTTCACTAATTCCTGGAATATTCCCTTGATTTCGTCAAGGATCAACTAATTTTAACTAATTCCTGGAATATTCCCTCGATTTCATTATGGGATCAACTAATTTTCACTAATTCCTGGTATATTCTCTTGATATCGTAAGGGGATCAACTAATTTTCACTAATTCCTGGAATATTCCCTCGATATTATTAGGGAATCAACTCATTTTCACAAATCCCTGGAAAATT
>CANNZV010000984.1:82921-275923 GCA_947561585.1 Caprella mutica
ATCCCTGGAAAATTCCCTCGATATAATTTTACGATAGCAGATAATGAGGGAATATATAAATATCAAGGGACTATTCCAGGAATATCTCATGTTACCTGGGTATATAATCAAATTTAATTGTTTGTAGGTAGAGTAATATTACCAATTTCTTATTTAAAGAAATAGTAACCATTTCACTTTATTAGAGTCATTTGATTAATATGACATAATTCACTTTAAGTCGATCGACAAATACAATTGAAAATAGAAACAGTTGAGATTATAGAAATTATCTAGGTTAGGATTTCTTAGAGTGATCCTCCCATTGTGATACAAGAAACTTTTAATGCTCAGCTAATCAAAGATTCAATTGAAACTGTAGTCGGATATCAAAATATGATAGGAAAAAGACACTTTCTTTTTGGTATGGCCAATTGAAAATAGGAGCAGGTTCGAGGCATCGGTTAAGCCGATTGGAGTAGTCACCAAAGCAGCCATGGAACAGTGAGAGTGCAGCGTGGGAGCCATACCGACCGCTTTAGAGGCTAATTCTACTCTGGTTTAACTGCGCAGAACTACTCTGGGCACCTGCTCCTATTTGCCTAGCGCGCTGCCTAACTGCAGATACGCGGCCCTTATACAAAACTGCTATAATAGTAATATAATATTACAGTCATGGCTAGGAGCCGCTCATCCACAATTAGGCAGCGCGCAAGGCAAATAGGAGCAGGTGCCCAGAGTAGTTCTGCGTAGTTACACAAGTGTTGAATTTGCACCCAAAGCGGTCAGTTTGGCTCCCACGCTGCGCTCTCGATGCTCTCTGGCTGCCTTGGGGACTACTCCCATCGGCTTAACCGCTGCTTCGAACCTGCTCCAATTTTCTCTTGGAAAATTTATCTCATAACAGTAATTTCTTCTATAATCTCAAAAATCACAACTTCCGTTTGTGCTTTTCTTAGAAACATATTTTAGATATAGTAAGTTATAATGAAACCCTTCCAGAATCATTGACAATAAAAGGGATATAAATGTAAATTTTCAATATCCTAATAAGTCTCCTTTCTAGTTATTGAAGGAGAACAAATGAACACTTTGCTTCAATATTATCTCCTCAGACTAAGATAAAGTAGCTCTAAATTTCCCATCATGGCAGCATCCTGAGGATATTGCTGTCAATAAGGCAGACATGTGTGCCATGATATGATGCATGAACAATATGTAATCACAGAACTGATGGTATGTGACTTGGACGAACATATTTCTGATCTTGAGAAGGAAATAACAGAGAAAAAATCTCTCTGGTGATGTACTATAAGAGAAAAGAGTCACTGTGACAATGCACTATCAGAGAAAATAGTCACAGTGACAATGCGCTATCAGAGAAATGAGTCACTGTACGTAACGATGCACTATCAGACGAAATAGTCACTGTGTTCTTGTACCATCAGAAAAAGAGTAACTCCATGATCCTAATATAAATAATAATCCTAATTTGCTTATCACTTTACGAATCTTAAAAATTTGTTGTTGTGAACCCAGATCTATTTTAAAATAGATCTGGCATTACTATTTTTGATGATCGGAAAATTGACTATATACTGTAAAAGAAGCATGGCAGATACACTTTTCATTGACTTTAACAGAGTGTACATGATAAAATACCAAAGGAAGTGTAGTAACTATTAAGGGTATTAATTTGGGTTATTCGTCCAATATATTCTCTTAAATAGCTTCAAATTAAATAAATAATATACTTGACTACGATGGAAGGGATGATAAATGGTTTATCTACATTTCTTGATTGCAATAACATGGGACAACTGCCAGGATAACTAATGAGGTAGAAAAGGTCGGAGATGAGAGACTAGATATTTTCTTGTGACCTTTACATTTCAATCATTTATTTCCACTGGACATATTTTGGTCCAAATGGTTTCTAAATTGAAGGGAAAATTTACGGCTGAAATATATTAGATTCATCAACTCTCTTAGTAGCAGATTAAGGAGAAGGTTGGAGGGGCTCTGGGGGGTATTTATGAACCTCATCAGATTTTTTATGAAGAGCTGTGATAAAATATTGAAACTTGAAAAGAAAATATGCCTTTAAACGTATTTTATTAGTTTGACCCATCAAATAATACTGACTATATATTATTTTCTTTTTTCTGAATAATAAGGAAAAAATTGACTTGATATTTAAGAAAGTATCTGAATATATTTGTTAATTGAATATTTTGTCTCTCGGATTTGAACTTTTATGCCAATTTTTATTTTTCAGGATTTTTTGTGTTGCGTTGTCCGTACTTTTCAGTTTTCACGTTTTTCTAGTTTTGTATTTGTATTTAATTCTGAACTTTTTGATTTTCTATTTTTTCAGCTTTCAAGATTGTTTTTTTTCTGGATATTCCAGTTCTCCAATTTTCCGCTAACCGAATTTTTTGGTCTTCCAAATTTTTCAGATTTCCGTAATTTCAGTTTTCCATATTTTCGGTTATCTGTATTTTGGATTATCTTTATTAATAATTGGTATCCGTATTTCTTAGTCAAATCGTAATTTAAATGATAGAGCGGAACATTTTTCTAATAGGGTGACTTTTTCGCAAAAAGAAAATAATTTAAAATTAATGATTTTTAATCGAACTGAATCACTACTTTAACCGTAATTAGTTTGAAATGTGTTTTTTAACACCTTCTTTTCAAATTATTTTACATCTCTCATGGCATTCCTTCAAATTTCTTTGTTCCTACTTAAATACCACATATAGTTTTGAATTTAAAAGTTAAAAAATATTTACGTATCGGCGAAAATCAGCGTAAATAACATAAATTAGGAAATTGATTCTACTGTGGCGTAAAAATACATCTAGCTAACCACTCAACACACTTCCATCCACGTTTTCCCGGAGAACAGACACATGCGAGAGCTGTGATTAGCTCACACTCCACCTAATCACAGCTCTGCTCTTTCAGTTGCCAATGTCTTTTATAGTTACCTATGTATTTCTTTCTCCTTATGTGTTCAATATTTTTGCTTGAGATTTAGTACACATTAGTTTAGTATATGTACTAAAAAGTTGTTAAAAAATACAGTACCGTAGATTTATAAATATGATATGTCTACACATCTATAGTCAAATCTTTTTGTTAATTCTGATAGTCAAACTCATTAGGGTGAACTCACAAGTTATTTTATCTGGCGAAAAAATGTTTTTTATCACTAAATATTTTATTATTTTTCATAATATTGTTTGTATCATATTATATTTTTTTACCAATTATGCCTCTTGTTGAAAAATTGTAACTTATACCATGGATAAAAAATGTTTTTTCTCACTATAGAAACCTATCTCAACTTTATATTTGAAACGGTGAAGGGAAATCGAAAGTGCTCTTTTCAAAAATCCTCAAAATTAGCACAAATCAAAAACAACTTGCCATAGATCAATTGCAAATTCATTTTAACAATGACCAATTAATTTTGTATACCATCGTTCACTTCAGTGAGAAGAGAATCTCATAGGAATGAGATTATGTATAAAAGTGATCCGAATTACCAAGGAACAAGATGTTAGACATGTCTATGTATATTGTTCCACCGTAGTCCCTCTGGACGCTTTATGGTTAATATATGACGTTTTTAGTTATATCAATACTAAATATGTTTGTATATAGATATCATGTAATTTCCTAACTAATCATTTCCCCTACCTGACATACCTCACTATAATTACTGCTGCATGTTCAGTAGCACATTTCCTTGGTCACGATTTGTTTTTTGTGCTGACAGATGATGGAGCTGAAGGGTATGGTACTGGTAGATGATGGAACTGAAGGGTGTGATACTGGAAGATGATGGAGCTGAAGGGTATATTTGGTACTGGCAGATGATGGAGCTGAAAGGTGTGGTATATTAACGTAGATATGTTCAAGCAGATCATCTAGGCGCTTTGCAGTTTGATGCATCGGAGCATAGTTACAGCAACCTAGACATTACAATCCACCATACTATAACACACATTTGGAACTCTTTAAGATAAATATAGACAAAGAGATATTAAAGGTGGAATCCATTTACGGAATATTCCTGACATTCCAGATTCACATAATCCATATCTGGAAGTCCTAAGAGAGTAGCAATTCATCAAAAAGATCTGCATGATGATATTGATATACATACTCTTGCATGAAGTAATCCGAAAGTCACTTAGTATATTGGCAAGGAATACTATTGACACATAATTTACATAGATAGGACTTATATTCTTATAAGAGATATTTGGTGAGTTCAGATGAGATGGTCTTTAATTATATCTATAATACATTCTGTTTCTATAATCTATGCATTAATTGTATATTATATAATTTAAAAATTGTAGTCATTAGGTTTGATCAGCGATTCTATTTTTTGATAAGTGATTTTATTCGATTGTATAAAGAGAGTATTCTATAACTGAATCAAATGAAATGAAAACGTACATCTTGTAATGAATTCCCGAAAAAATAAAATTAACGATAATGCTGAGTTAATGTGATATATTCAAGTTGGAATCACTTTGATCGCTAAGATTAAAAATTTGAATAATATTCGCTAGTTATTCCCTTATTAACTATAATAAGACACTCTCGAAAATATATCCTAGGGCTATTTTCCAGTCCATAATCAGATCAAATTCTAATTTGGAATATATGGAAGGGATAACTACCTCAGATCATTTGAAAGGAATTTGCTTAGGCTATCATTATCAGAGGCATTATTAGTTATTCAATGGGAAATTAGGAGGAGAATAAAAGTGGGAGTATTAGAAGGAGAATATCAGTGGGAATGATAGAAGGATAAAATCAGTGGGAATACTAGGAGGAGAATAGCAGTGGGAACATTAGTAGGAGAATATCAGTGAGAATATTAGGGGGAGAATATAATTGGGAATATTAGGAGGAGGACATCAATTGGAATATTAGGAGGTTCTAAATGTCGTATATATTCAACTGGCAACGTGCAAACAAAATTTAAATGAATATCAATATAACGAAGTTCATTGTATTTTCTTACAGGGATGACATTGTGCTTTCTCTCGTCTACCTTGGGTATGGGATGATCAGTGAAACTGACACTTTTAAATTTCTCAACAATATCTTGGACAAGAATCTTACGTTTCGCTATCATATTGATTATATTTCTGCTAAAATTTCGAAGTCTATTGGAGTGATCTATAAATTTATGCAGTGCGCCCCTTCTTACATATTCAGGATGATATATTTTGCTTTAATTTACCCTATCTTTCAGTATGCCATTGAAATATGGTTCAGTGCTCCGAGTGGTGCTACCGATAAGTTGTTCGTATTGCAGAAGAAAGCAATTCGGGTGTAAATTATCTGGATTTCAATGCTCGTATAACGCCTTATATCTATAATATGCACATAATGAAGATTGATGATGTGTACCAATATAGGAATGCAATTTATTTCCATAAGACTTTGTATTATAATCACGACAATTATCTCAGAAACCAATTATCATTCGTAGATGAACGTCATAGGTTTTTTACACGTTACGTTAAAACATTAACGATTTATGCCTGCCTTGATTTAATAAGGCGGAATCTCAGATAAAATTTTTGTATAGATGCATTTTGAAATGGAATAATTTTTCTTTGGAGCAAGGCAACGTTAATAGTTTTGATGTTTTAGTCACAGTAGTAGAGAGAACAATTGATTTTTTTATAGGGTGCAATTATTGTAATATATGTTCCATGTAGGTGGTAAAATTGTTGATATATATATACAAATTAAATGTATTATAGTTTATATACAAATGAATTTGTAAAAGTGTATTGTGTTAAGTTTAGCTATTTTGTGTTTTTAATTTTAGTTTTAGGGTGCCCTAATGGCCTAGATGCTTATTTTTTATATTTCTTTCTTTTAAATAATAAATATGTGTCGAACTAATTCGAACCCAACTCTTGGTTTTTAAATAAAGGTTATTTTGAGAGGTTGAATGAATAAATGGCAATAATTACCAAGAGGAATAATAGGAGAAGATTATCAGAGGGACTATTTGGAGAAGAATACAAATGGAAATATTAGATGGATAATATTAAAGAGAATTTTATGAGGAGAAGATTAATGGGAATATGAGGAGGAGAATATAAATAGGAAAAATAGGAGGAGAATATCAATATGTGGGTATTTATAGACAATGTGGTTCTAGGTATATTCCACCCCGATATATTCCACCCCGGTAAATTCCACCACGGTATATTCCACCCCGGTATATTCCACCAGGCATATTTCGCACCGGTAAATTCCACCCCTGTGAAAATGCTCATTTGGGTGACAATAAAAATTCAAAGATTTTACTTTTAGATTGCCATTTGTTAAATAATTCGTACCGATGAAAAAATAACTCAGACGATATCCTGAGACATTTGGACAATATTAAGAGATAGCTCAAGTCAATTAAATTTTATCCTAAATATTATTTATATGGTAGTTCATTTCAAAGTTTACATGTTGAACAAGTTAATATTAATTCCTTTTTCAGATGAAACTGCATATGTGCTCTTACAACAATTGTTAAATGAAGTGTGGAAGGGGTCGACTGGCAGAGACAACCCATTAAATGCTTTCGCTCCTTGCTAATAAGTTCCTGTTTTGGATTCTAGGACCAAACTCTGCGTGGTCAAAATCTCTCAATGTAAGAAGGCAATAAACTCCCATTCTTAAAACTATTTACAATAATCCTAAACCCCCTATCGAAAACCTCCTGGTCAAAAAAAAATGTAGAAAATCCTTCGGTCAAAAACCATCACTCATACAAGAAGTTAAAAAACCAAATTCAAAATGAAATAAATATAACAAGAAGTACTATATTACCTCATCTTACAATTAATATCGCTGTTGTGTTGACGATAGGGAAGAAAATCAGCTTGAGATTGAAAATCTGTATACCTCGACCGATAAAAATCGTTCACACAACCCTTCCTTCTGCTGTTCTTTTACATATGTAGTGAAAAATTTACAGCTTGTGATTAGTCAGCAAAAGGTTTAATTTGATACAGTGAGAATGCAAGTTACCTAGTATTATATATAATATTAATAAATACCAAAGATAAATAACTAACCAAACCTAACCTGTAAAGTGGGGTGGAATTTACCGGGGTGGAATATACCTAGGGTGGAATATATCGGGGTGGAATATACCGGAGTGGAATATACCGGTCACCAGACAATGTATATATTGGTACAGGGTGACCCAAAAAAAGTTAACCCGACTTTAATTTCGTATATTTCTACAACTTTTGTAGGTACAGTTTCCTTTCAAGTATCATTTTGATAATTGAACATTTTTCCATCCACAGTTAAAGTTTTATTCATATCACAAAGTTTTATTCATTTTGTTGAAATAATAACTATTTTAATAATGGTGGTGAAAAAGGCCTTGGGCAAAAGGTCAGAAAACGGATAATGAAGTAATTTCAAGCACAAAATACACTAGCGGACAAAAATGTGGGACAATTCAGTTTTATTACCATTTCTGCAATATTTTTCAATGGATTTAAATAATTTTTACACTCAATGTAGCCACTTATGGTGTTAATAATGATATAAAATTTCAGCTTAATACGTAGGATAGAAAAAACTTATGGTGGAGTCAATTTTTTTCTCAAAATGACAGTGCCAAAAGTGTGGGACAATGTGAATAAAAATGTAAATAACTTCATATAGACAAAAAAATTTCAGACTAACATTAATATTTAGTGAAAAGGTCTTTGTTATCGATGACTGCAGCACACCTTCTACCACGGCGACAATCATCTTGTGACACTTTCGCCCACTTTTCTTTGAGTTTGAGCCAAAGATCTTAAGTGTTGTTGGGATTCCTGGCACTCACATTCTTCCCCAAAGTGGACCACAGGTTTTCTATTGGATTTCGGTCCGGACTTTGTGGGGGCCAATCCATTACAGCCACATTTTGCTCAGGAAGAAACTCCATCACGTGTTTAGCTTTGTGGCAGGGGGCGTTATCCTGCATGAAAATGGGCGATTCGCAGGCAGAACGTCTAAGTATTGGGATGACATTCCATTAACTCTGGTGTTTAGACGGACGAGATCAGTCGTCCCTTCCCTTGAAATCATGCCGAACACCATTACGCTGCCCCCACCAAACTTGACTGTTTTCTTGGTGCACTTTTTATCGAATCTTTCGTGACAAAATCTTCTTACATATTTTTTCCCGTCAGATCCAAATAGATTGAACTTACTTTCATCGGAAAAAATACATTTTGCCACTGATGGTCGGTCCAGAGTACATGATCTTCGGCGAAGCTCAATCGAACTTTCTGGTTTTTGAGGCTAATCAAAGGTTTCTTCGCGGGTGACCTTGCAAAGAGGCCAATTTCGCCGAGGCGTCTAGACACGGTTCTACTAGAAAAATTGACATCGTAGGGGGTACTAATTTCACGAGAAATACCTGCTGCCGTCTGAAACCTGTCCTTCAATGCCATTTTCCTCATGATCTTATCGTCTCTAGGAGTGGTATTTCGCGGTCTACCTTTCTTCTTCGGTGGTGATACTTTCCCAGTCTCCTTGTAGTCCTTTATTATTCTTCCCACAACACTTTTGGACAACTGCAAGTCCTCGGCTATCCTCCGGATTGAATTTTTATCTTCATAAAGTTGTACAATTCTTGTTTTCATGGAGGCGGTCATTTTCGGTGCCATTGCTATGATGTAACCTGCTAAAATGTAAAATAAATGGTGCAATCGACTTATTCTTCATTGGCATAGTGAGAAATGTGGATAAACTGACTTTAAACTGCCTTTAAATAGTATTTTTCTAACATTGTCCCACACTTTTGGCACGGTGATTTTGAGAAAAAAATTGACTCCACCATAAGTTATTTTCTATCCTACGTATTGAGCTGAAATTTTATATCATTATTAACATTAAAAGTGGCTACATTGAGTGTAAAAATTATTCAAATCCATCGGAAAATATTGCAGAAATGGTAAAAAAACTGAATTGTCCCACATTTTTGCCCGCTAGTGTATATCTTTATTAGACAACCCTTTAAACAAAACAAATTTATATGAAGGTTTTAAGAGTATTCATATAAATATTTATTTTATAAATATCCCTTTCTCTCATGAATTATGAAACGGTAATGAAAAAATTATTCAGTTGAACTTTTGTGTCATTTGGGTGGTATTAACATCATAAAATATAATTTTCAATATTTTTATATTATTATAATGAAAACTGAAGTGTACTCAACAAAGGACATCATGAAACGAAGGACAATGAAGCATACTTTTTCTTGAATATTGAATGAACATCCAAGGTATCATAAAAAAAGATAATTGATAATATACTGTGACTATAGTTCTGACCAGTAGAAATAAAAATATAACAAAAAATATAATCTCTATTTTTCATTGAACTAACATAAAAAATAATGGATAACTCAAAATGATAAAGTTCACAGCCCATGTAATATAATAAGGTAGCTCCTCCGTCCATTAAAATCAGTATATAAGCTCCAATGGGAGTTATTTTGGAAAAATACGAAAGAATGAAACTCAATTGCAACATATGAAAATTATGACTTGTGGAAAATCAAGAAACAGTTAGGATCTTTGAGCAAACAAAGAAAGATGTCACATTTCATGCATTCGATTCGGCTTTTCATTCGATTCGGATTTTTCCCTCGGTGTAGTGACGACAACGGTGTTGTTTCTCATCAAAAACTGCAAAATGATCAATGCAGTCGTATCGAGAGGCTCCTGTTGGCACGGCGACAGATGCTGTTGTTTTGCTACGCTTTGGAGGATTCATTTCTGACAATGATGGACGTCCAATGCGACGTGAATTTATCTTGTTTTCATAAATCAAATCGTACGCAATTTGGCATTGAAAATCCAGCAAGGGCATAGTTTATGGGTCCTAGGTAAATTCCCCCGCGGGAAATTCCACCACGGAAAGTTCCACTATGTAAGTTCCACTGCTGGTAAGTTCCACCACGGAATATTCCACCGCCTGAAAATTCCACCACGGAAGATTCCACCGCATAATATTGGATTTCATTTACAGAAGTTATAACATTTAATATTAACTGATTAAAAGAATTTTTTTTTTGTGGTAACAGAACAACATTTCATTAGTTAGAAATATAAGAAATTATACGAATATGTTATGTTAAGTCAAGAACTACGAGATAAGCTAAGACCAGCATACCAAATAATAGATAGATCAAACGATCTTTTAAATATGAATCAATTAAATTTTTAATAAAATTTAAATCGTGGAAATTCAACAATAAAGTTCCACTGCTCCATGCAGTGACCAACAATTTAGATTCCGTTTGATTCTCCTTTAAAGATATATATGTTGAAACTGAAATTAAGGATAATATTTTGTTTGTAACATATATTATCTATCACCCAACTTTTTAAATGCACCAAAATATATTTCAATTTTAATCAGCAACGATAAAAGGTGGAATTAAATAATTTGACACGTACTGAAATAAAATGTTTAATTAGTATCGATATATTTTAATATAAAAAAAATTACAAAGCTGAAACTTTCTGTAGCTGTTTAATAATCTCTTTTGAACTATTACGAAATAAAGTTTAAATATGATGTGTTTATACTATATTTTGAAAATAGAGTTAAGCAGGTATATTGCGGTACATTAACTAGCTTCGACCTGAAACCACAGACATACGAATAAAAATCATAACTTAATATGAATGCGGTTAAGCAGGTCTCTGATTTAAATTGACTCTAAAGAAATAGACATTAAAAACATGCTTGTCATATTGCTGCTTAATATTAACCTTTTCAATAATGAAACATAAAGAAACTTATTTTTGTATCAAATATTAAAATCTGAACTTTAGTGTTTCCGTTGATTGATTCAAAAAGCTAAAATTTATCAGTGTTAACACAGGTTGGTGTTAACACTATTAAAATATTTAATGCCCATATAATGGATTATTAATTAATTTATTTATTTATAATTATCAATTGCCTGGACTAAGAAATACATTTTAAAATGAACTGTTTACATATACTGTTATTTGTATTTTTTTTTTTTCAAAATGGTGGAATCTTCTGCGGTGGAATTTTCCACATCTTGCATTTAACGCCGGTGGAATCTTCCTGGTGGAATTTTCCGCAGGGGAACTTTCCGCGGTGGAATTTACCAGCCACGTAGTTTTTGCATTGGGTTCCAGCAAAGACATGTCTCTTCTATAGAGTAACCAACCATTAGTGACTGCAAGCTTGAGATAGTTGAAAATTGGCAATACCATTTTTGACCTCGAAGTTTTATGCGATACAAAGACAAGAGCATGTCACACAGAGCCACGCCTCCCATGAATTTAGTGTAATCTCTTACAATCTTAGGACATTCTATTTCTATGTACCGTTCTTCATTCGCAGCCCACCTTGTGACAGTACCACTATTTGAATGGTCAATGTAAGATGATGCCAATTACACGCAGCTGTTATCGAACCATTTGATTACAGTTATATTGGATTGGATCAACTCACCAATCTAGTGAACCCCTACCTTGCTTCCTCAAATCTTTCTCGCTGAGCAGTAGCTTCTGAGCTCCTGACATTCTGTTTTGTCTGATTGTGCCAACAGCCAAAATACCTATCAGCTTCAATTCTCTAAGGAGAGGTAGTGATGTAAAGTAATTGTCAAAGAATACTTTATAGTTACAGCCTTCTGGAAGATTTCGACAAAGTCTTATTACGAGATCTCCGGTAAGACCAAGTTGAGAGGCCTGATTTTGGGATTTTCCAGTGTATATTTCAAAATCATACACAATTCCATTTGATCCACACCTCGTGAACACTTTGTATCACCATTTTTTTTTTTTTTTTTTTTGGGGTTATAATGCTTGAGGGATGACCTACTTTTAGTTGGTATAATTTGCTCGTCCACTGAGTGATACTCCTCATCATCTAAGTTGTTACACTTTGAAAGAACTGAGGAAATGATAGGTCGAACTTTGAATAGTTTGTCGTAATTGGGAGAATCTCTGCTTGGGATGTCTTCAGAGTTATTGAAATGTAGGAAGCGTCTCAATTCTTCAAAACGATTTACTCCACCTTTCAATGCCTTAGTAATATGAAGAAGAGGTGCGGGCTTACCCCAATACATTCGATATTAAGGATTTGGGTATATTCCTATGTAGAGTAGCACTCCAATGAACTCTTCAATTTCTTTCTGATCTGTTTGAATGTGTGGATTTTTCAAATTCTTCTGCAACTTTTTCTGAGTACAAAAGAGGTTAGTTTGATCAGCTATATGTTCGTTCCATGAGTGATGCATCAAAGAATTGTTTGAAGTATTCAATGGGCAAAGAGATTCGTTCTGGTGGGGTTTGACTTTTACCAGTGAATTTGGACGGCACCACAGCAGCATCTCTTTTCCTCCATCTAGTTTCATTTGCTGAAGTTGACTCATTGTTTGATTCTCTTTAAGGGGTATGAGCTTCTGCATTATTGTTCATTTCATCTTCTACAAAATAAGTAGTATCTCTAACTTCATCATCATCAAGATCTTCAAATTCATTTTGTGTTCGACTGTTTGTCAATCTTGATCTTGTGCTCATGAATACCTGAATAATAGAAATGGATAATTTTTGTAATATGTATATATATAATGATCATTTTATTGATGTTTTACTCACGAACAAATAAATTTTGATGCTCAGAGAATCATTTTGTAAACTTGTTATTTCATATAGCTCAAGAATAGTATCTTCTTCATCGGATTCTCCATTTTCTGGTAGAGCAGCGATATTCAATGACTCTTCAATGTTCAGAACTCCCTCTGTATCATGTATTCTCACTTTCCTGGTAGTTTGCCCGACAAATGTAGAGGCGTCCATAATAAACACCTGTAAGTCACACGAATATCATATACTCTTCTTCAACCTCTACCGTAACCCTGCATTCATAATGTACTTGCGTGAGTACACTTAGAAAAACGTTTCTAGTTACATATATAGTTAATATATTTATATTTTGGCATCATATTCTAATAATTAAATGAATGTCTGAAGCTCCTTAACGGAGATAATTACTAGTTTAAAACATAATATGAAATTACAATGGGTAAGACAAAGGCATGTGAGATATTACGATCAACAAAACAAAAAAAAAAACCAGTATTTGATACATGCCTGCAGGTGCACTAATCACGCGCACCCTCTCTCAATCACTTCAGGGGGTTAACTGAGCATAGAGTAATGACAAAGACAATGTAAGATAGACGCTCAACTTGATAGGGCACATGCAAAAATAATAACAACCAATCAGAAGCGATCCGTAGCATACGTCACACCAAACAATAATAAATGTACGACCCCCCGCCCCCCTTGAAATTCACAGAAGGATAATATTTAGTCTTAACGTGTGAAGTCATTAGAAATATAAATATTCTCTACTGATTAGGGATCAGAGAACTAATTACTTTATTATTTATTAAGTTTACAAGATCGCATATGTGGAACAATTTAGTATTTTGAATATAATCTACCTTCTATTCGGAGAATAGTCATAACTAGGTATACCAAGCGAGTATAAACCTGTATAGGTAGAATATTGTCTTAGACGACACTAAGTTGTAGGTATACCTTAACGCTGATTAGCTAGAAGTTTGGTCAGAGTGCTGACGTCAGTGCAAACATACTCTGTATTTTATAACATGGAGTTGAGCGTCTATCTTATATTGTCTTTGGTAATGATATACATAGAGAGAGGCAGTGTTCATGGAAGTACTAGTAGAAGGAAGCGGTGTAACGGCTAACCAACAACGTATAAGCGGGACCATCGTGTTAACACCTTGTTGTTAGCAATTAGTCAAGTGAGCTTCCTTGTCTCTCTTCGCTTCAGTCAAAACAGCTTCCTTGGCGTCTTGTTGTTGTTCCGCTGTGTCGTGTGGTGACGTCACAGCACACATATGACGTCACCCTAGCGACAGACTGACAGTTCAGGGAGCATTTGCATACGGCTCAGTGACGTTTGAGAAACAAGGAAGAGTGCACGCATCTAGTACGCGCTCCACCAAACGCTTATTCAAGTCATTAACATTGCATCTGTTGCCTAAATATTCATCAATTAATCTTCTTACATCAGTTAAATGTCCAAAAATGAGAAAATTATTGAGCAAAATGATCAGATACCTAAAGTATTTTGAAGAATAATGGTGTAAGTTAACATCAGCTGTTGTGCTAACGAGAACCGTTACTCAATTTACTCAGTCAGGTCTGAGACAGACACATACGCGTACACTCACCCTCGTGTCTAAAACAACACTGAGAAGATAACACGATTGTAACGGCTAGGTTAGCCGCCTGGATGCAGGGCGGTCTTACGGAGGGAGCTTCGTCACACACCTCACTCTGGACACTGAAGAAATTGGGCGCATAATGTGTATATGAATTGCGAGGGGTTTACAGCTCTCTCTCTCTACATCTACCTTTATTCACAACTTTGCCTAAATGAAATATCGTCATGGCCTGGCCCAATGAATGTTATCTAATTAATTTAAGTAGTAAACACTTCAATCGCAAAATGTTATGAGTGACTATAACTATCTACACGCTATTTTATTTAAACACAGTTACCGGTAACTTTGAACATCGGCAAATTGATATATATTAAACTCTGTTGATTATAATAAAATATGTCGATTAATGATTATATTAATGTTACCCACTAGTGTTTTCCTCACAATAACGCACGTTTTTTATTTTTAAGTTTTTTGAGATCGAAACAATATTGGGAAATTAATTTTTACATCTTGGGTAAATTAGGAATAATCGGTCAGTTTCATATCTTCGGTCATATGAGGAAAAACAACATTACAATTGTTATTTAAATATTATTATAGTTGGTATCTACAATAAAATTTAAATAATAATTGTAATATCGTTTTTTCTTTTATGACAGAAGATATGAAAATGACCGATAATTCGTATTTTACCCTATAGTGTAGCTACTTAACCCTTTAGCAACCAGGTGGACACTCATGTCTCCTTTCATTCAGTAGTCCAATGGTACCAACTTGCCATATGTAAACTCACTATGTGTATATATTTAAACCATTCTACTTTGTGATGTTATGCGATATAATATTACATACTCATAATGAAATTCATTAAAATTTGTTTTCAGTGCAAAATTATAATACTTCTCAAAAACTTCAGCTGCAAAAATTGTATGAAAACATCATAAAAAAGTTTTGTCGCGCGACCTCTCATTATATCACACCCTCTCCTCATCATGTCATGATAAGAACTAAACCCATAGGGTGCACTCCATGATATAACTACTCCATTAGGTACGCTCGCAAAAGAGACGTAATTGAGTTTCTTCTGCGCAGCCCCCCCTCGTGACGTCATAGAGGATGGTATTGTGTATTAAATTTTTGTCACTCGTATAGCCAAACTGCCAGTCACTTATTGACAATTCAGTTTAGTCAATAATGACATTAAATTTATAAAAAAAAGCCGTTCGCCTTTTGTTAAGGAGTTAAAGGGATATTCATTTTTACAAAATAAAAATAATAGTTGAATGTAAACAAATTGATTAAAAAATATAAAATATATAATTAGATAAATATTACAGAAATTAATCAATTACAATATAGAAATTGAAAATATAACCTTTCTTAGAAAATACTAAGAGAACAAAGGAATAATTGTATTAGGGACAGTACAATTTCATTGTTTACACAATGCGTCTTTACATTATCAGTTCATAACGGGTTTAGTGTCTAATTATTTCTTTTTGTGTTTATAATTTGATAATTGAACGAGTCATCAACCCTGCAAACAATTCCGTATTGCATACACATATTTACCATGTGGTTTAATGGTTGGCAATGCAGTATGAATATGTGCTATCCACATTGAACCAATCTAACCATCATAAAAACACATAAATAATGTGGTTATGCCATTTTAAAACAATATCATAAAAAATATATCATATAGAGATTGTATACACCACATCATATCCACATGTAAATTACCATACATAATTATTACAGGTGTTTACCAAGTGTTATTTACCACATTCATAGCAATATGTTAAATACCATACTTATAACTAAGGCTCGGACATTGGGGCATTTATAAGTTAAATGCCACTAGCGCTCATAATGCTCCAAACGCTATAAACGCCCCAAAATGCTCAAACCGCCACAAAATGCTCCATATGTACTCTGGTTGACTTCTATTGCGCACCAAGATTGAGTAATGTCAAATAACTGTATCATTCTTACCGGGTGGACAACTGCACTTTTAAGTGTATTTAATGGTTCATAGAGCTTAAACGTGAATGATCGAACTAATTTCACATAGTTATCTGCCAGTGATTGCTGAGACTGTTTATTTGGGTAACATTAATAATTCATACATTTCTTTCCCCATCCTTCATATTACCAATAATTAGTTCGTATAAATATACTTAAACTAAAAATAGATTAAAATACGAATTTGATATTGATAGAGAGATAGCTTCAGTGAAATACTAGGGTATGTGTTTTGTCCTATTGCCTAGGTACAGTCAAAGAAATTGTATCCGTATTTATTTTTTGATAGTTAACTAATTTCAAATGTTGAAGAGAAATCATATTACAGGTAGAGCTCGTAAAGCTCGGGCAAAAAATATCCGTTCTATAAGGGCCATGTAGCTCTTACAATGACATCTTTAAATTATAAGGATTAACAAATATATTCTATGTCAACCATCAATCTAGTCATGCATTGATTAATTTGATTATATTCACTTAATGAGTTAATGTATTGTTGTTCAGTTTTTTTAATGATTTAATTTTGTTACCCTTTCCTTATACATTTTCTTTGATTAGAAAAGTTCTATAAAAATTAAAAGAGGTGTAACAATTCTAATAGTAACCCTAGATTTTCACGTAATTCATATCTATTTAGTTACAAATATCTTTGTTTTATTTTACATACCTTATTTTTTCGTACATTTGTTTGAGTAAGTAAATACAGGGTTGAATGTTTTGCAAGGCGTAGTGAAGAAACCAGACTGAAATATTTCCCGAATTGACTCCCTAAGATGTTTCCCGCTGTGCTAGTGCCCATGTTACTTCCACAGAAGTAGAGATTATTCTTTTTATTGAAATATGTGGTCTCAGATAGACGATGAAGGGTCAAAAAATGTTAAAGAAGTAATGGTGGGTTAACTATAATAATATGGGTTAGCTTTCACATTCTTACAAAACTTCAACAACATGTGATGCTAGAATTTTCTGTAACATTATAGACTCGATATAGATTCCAATTATTATATGTACTGCATACGTTCGTTTTGGTTTCAACATTTATTGTTCTTTTTCCTATGTTTTTTCAAGTATTGCACAATACTTTTGAGCCTTACATATTTACATAATGATTTTTCAAAATGAATTATTTATCGATAAAAATTAAAGATAATTCTTGTGTATATTTCATCCAAAAACTCTTCAAAAAACAAAACCTCGTTAAAATTCTTACTTTGATAAGTAACACGCTTTTTCTTTCGGTGCATGAAACACTCAAAAAACTGCCTCAAATGTACCATTAACTGTTCCCAAATGCACTGATAAGTGCTTCAAATGCACTGATAAGTGCTTCAAATGCTCCGATAAGTGCCCCAAATGCCCCGATAAGTGCCCCAAATACTCTTTTCTATCGCTCCTACTGCACATTTATAGTGCTACAAGTGCTCGTTTTGACCGCTACTACTACTCTATTTTAAGTGCCCCAATGTCCTAGCTCTACTTATAACATATGGTAACCACATATAATTTACCATATTACCACGTAAAACAACATGTAATAAATATGGTATCCATTTTCAAAAATATGCATGGTATACACATGGAATTGTTTGTAGGGAAGCTAAATATTCACTTGTACTCACAATAAAACAACTTTGATCGATGTTCGTGAAGTATTTAGAATTTGCAACCCGACATTAATGACTATTAAACTGCTATTACTTACCTAATTCTCTTACAATTTCACTCGATCGAATTGGATTGCATATTAATTATTAATACTTTTTAAATATAAATGAAAATTGTTAAAATGAATGTGTTGTGTTAATGACATGGAGAATAAAAATGTAAATGTAAGAACTACCTAACATACATATATGTTGATTTAATATTCACTTAATTTATTGTATAATTTAAAATTATATTATTGTGAGAATATCTAATTATCTAGTATTCCCAAATCAGTACGTTCAAACGTTTGCTTCGGAACCAAAGGCTATATTGCTGACGTCAATAGGAAATTAAAGACAAGAGACTTCAAACGTAACTGAATATGTTTCTAACTTTTACGTGACTTTGAAAAAAAAAGTTATAAATAGTAATTATAAAATCCTTATGTGTACTGAAGTATGGTTTACTGAGTGTATGATAAAGTAGCTTTGTTGAAATATTATTTTTCTCTGAATATTATTTAAGTATTTCAATATCTATGTAGTTATTACTCTAAAAATGAATGTCCCCTTAACCCCTTAAAGAAGCACTAACGCCATTTTTTTATAACTTAAAATGTGTTTATAACTAAAGAATATTTCAGAAAGTCAAAAAATATACATGTATTGCCAATAGGTAACTGGCAGTTTCCGCTGGTATGTAGTAAGCTGTATTTATCTATCATTAAATATAAACAAAATAGCATGGTTAAGCTTCACTTCTATGACGGCACAAAATACTCCCGCACGGTTGTGGTGGTTTGGGGAGAATCTGCGCGCGATCATACCTGTTAAAAGTTATTATATCATGGGTGCACTCAAAGCGTTCTGCCAGAATGAATTGAAATGTAAGCCACTAGCTCATCACTTGCAACTGAGTCCGGTACTTTAAGTTTGAGTGGTACGTTACTATTGATGACTCATAATTAATGAATAATAAGCTATAATTCAAAGTGTGATTGTACGATGACGGTTTGAGAGAAAGGGATCTATACAATTATGGAAAAATGTGATTAAGTACAAAAAGGGAGGCATTAGTTTAACTACTTTTAAAAAATATAAATGTATCTGTTAGGAGAAATTTTTGAGATATATTATCCATTTCTCCTAACAGAAACATTTATATTTTTTAAAGGATTTGCTGAACGAAACTGATTTTGTTTTCAGGTTGTACACAGAGAGAAAAAAGTAAAACCCATGTGGTCATATCTATTAGCTAGGTCACCAATTTATGCTTTGAAACAATTTATTACGTGATTTGGTTGGACTTTTTTCATGTTTTCATGTGTGTTAAAACAGCTATGACGTGGTGTATCATCAAACATTAGTTAATTCAATTCATTTTATGGATTGAATCAACTTATAATGAGAGTGAAAAGTTACTTAGAAACTAACAAAAACTATTAATCCAATGTATCTGATGTATAAACTAACTTACTTTGAGAGTTAGGACTACTTTTTGAAGCTTAGGAGGGAGTCAAATCGACTGTTTTGTTTTAACCAACGTCAATTTAACTACATTGAAGTAGTGCCTGCAACTCACCTCGTAGGTCAAGAAAAAAAACATTCATATGAGTCAAAACAAATCAAATTTGATTTGAACTAACAAGTCCTTTCTCTGTGTGTACTGTTCTCTTGCGGTCTGGTCTGAACAGTGAACTACCATTGTTAAAATTTAAACTTTTCGTACTTAATCGTAATTTCTAATATTGTTAATATTTTATACAAGGAATAGTTTTATGAATACTCTTTAAACCTGGAGATAAATCGGTTTTAACATTGGGGATATTATTTAATAATAAAGATAGTTGTAATGTTTGAACTTATACTTCATTTTCTGTTTTCTGAACGTTTGTGCAATACCCTTTTCAAACCCATTATTAAAAAAGTTATTAAATTCACAAAAATGAATAAAACTTTATGAATATTTAACTGTAGATGGGAAAAAGTTCAATTAACGCAATGATATTTGAAAAAAAAACTGTTGCTACAATAGTTGTTGAAATATACAAATTTAAAGTTGCGTTAACTTTTTTATGGGTCACCCCAGTATATTCTATTTGTGAATGATATATAAAGAAATACAATATATAAGATTTTTAGAAAGAAATTGGATGCTTTGATGCCTAGCATTGATTAGAAGTTTTATGGAATTTTCAGTTTAGAATGAATCTGAGAGGAGAGTTTTTATTCACATTTTATTAGATTTAGTATTTTCATCACATTTAAAGTTTCCATGGAATCAGATCATCGAAAAGTGAATAATTTAAAAGTGTGGAAATTGGCGTATTTCGTTTCAAATGATATAAATAAAAATCAACAAAATAAACCATTTAAAACAATAAAAATTAAATTAATGATAACTGTCGTTGATAAACATTTTCTTCACGATATCATTATGTATTATTTCTTCTAGTTTACTATTCATTATGTATTGTAATATTATACCTCAGTCATTTTTGAATTGAAGAAATACAATCGTCGATTTATGAGTGACCTGTGTAAGAGAAACTAGATAAAGCTCAAGATAAAACGTAAATTTCAGTTCTAGTAGCACATAATTTTCACTACTTTTAAACCATTTTAATTTTCGATCGATCCTGAACAGAAGTTAATTTATCGTGTAATTTTTCGTGTATTTTCGTTTGCGATATTGATAAAAACAGGTAGGGTGTATAGTTGGGAATGTTGGTTCAGGTGATATCCGTGAAAGTGCACTTATGTTATTTTTTGATATTGAGGGAATGCCATTTCTTTACACTTTTATGGAATAATCCCATAAATCACAAGTGAAAATCTGGGGAATCACAGAGATGAATCTCAATGGAATAATGAAGAAAGGCCAATGGAATGAGTCATCCATAGATAGAGGGGATAATAAAGGAATACCAATTGAATAAGACATCTAAAGTAAGAGGGAATAATGAAGGAAAACCTATGTAATAAGACATCTAAAGGAAATGGGAATATTGAAGGAATACCTATGGAATAAGATATCTAAAGGAAGAGGGAATATTGAAGGAATATCTATAGTAATAGTAATAGTAATATTTTATTGAAAAGAACAAAACGATACAGAACATACATTTTAAAATATATAGATTTACATAAAAAGGAAATAAAAAGTAAAAAAAAAATGAAGAACTAGTATGGTTTAAAACTTTCAAACCTTTACGAAGAAAAACCTTTTTAGGCAAAAAAAAACCTTTTTAGGCACATCTTAAGTAAGAGGGAATATTGAAGGAATAGCATTAGAATAAGGCATCTAAAGGAGGATATATTGAAAGATTACCTATGGAATAAGACATCTAAATCAAGAGGGAATATTGAAGAAATACCTATGGAATAAGAAATCTATAGGAAAGGAGAATATTGAAGGGATATCTTTAAAATAAGTCATCCAAAGCAAGAGGGAATATTGAAGGAGTACCAATGGAATAAGACATCCAAAAGAAGAGGGATCACTGGCCGTGTATCACTATTCACTTGAGTGCATAACTCAATTGTCACATAGCTACAAACCAAGAAGTTTAACTTGAATAAATAACTTTGTATAAAAATCTACGAATATTAAAACTTTAAATACAGGACACATTTCATAAATTTTATCTAGGCATTTCCACAATTGCCCCTTTGTACTGGTATGAAATGAAAGAATTAAACATACGTCAATCATTTTATTAAAATATCAAATAGCACATGATTTAGTAATGGCTAAATGTAATCAAAAATTAATTAATTCCTGTGCAACTTGTTTACATGTTATTGACTCATAGAGGCTATATCTATATTTTATAAGCTCTCAGTATTTTTCACTAGATATTTCTTATTTATTCTATAGTGCTATGGTTGTATTTTTCAATTGCAAAGTTATAATTTTTTTAATTCAACACTCTCAGTGCTTTCGTCTCTTTTTACAAAATTATTGACCACTACAATCGATTGGTGGTAGCGTAGTTTACTAAGAGCTACTTTCCTGTGTGACAACTAGTACAATATCTTTTGTATTTCGTTCTTTACTTTAACCTGGATCAAATTTATTCAATCGAGCAATTAATTTCGTCATTATTCTTAAATTCATTCATATTCTCGACTATAGTCGTGTCAGTGCAGCTATAGTTTTAGTGCACGCGCTTCATGCTATATAATACACATAATGAAATGAAAAAGAAATGTCTCTAGATTTTTAACTTCTTAGCCAACCATATTTCCAGAAACTGTGACAGTTGTACCTATAAAGAAATAAAATAATTAGTTATCATCAATCAATAATCTGTATTCAATTAGTTATCGATAAATTAAATAAAAACCTAAGTGAAAATATTCTTTCAAATTTTAAATGATGAAAAAGTAGATCGTAAAGGGAATACAGATTTAGATAAGAAAAAAGGTTTTGAGTAACCATATGGGTCAAAAAACTAAAAAAAAAATCGAATAAAAGTAAAACAAGAAAGGGCTCATGAAAGAAAAAAAGCTACTATGAACATTATTCACACTGAAAATCATTACTGGCACTTAAGATTTTACTATTAAACTCTGGTCAGTTTAAGGGCAGGTCTCTGAAGAAATAATTTTATGAAATTTTATATTTCACTTAAAGAGGCTAGAGAATATATATTGTTTAACCTAGGTTATAGCAAAATATTATTAAACATTTCATAATATAAATTAACATAGTGAACTCATTTGCAATTAAAGTATGAACTAAGAAATAGACCTACAAACTAATATAGTACGGTAGGTATAGCTAGGGTAAATAGGGCCACGCAGGTAAATTGCGGCACTTTAATTTCTAATTTCGGCCCTCTTAACAGTCTAAAAACATTCTGAACCGAAATTAGTGCGCTTCAAAGAAGCGCGGATTATGCTATAATTTATTAATTTAAGTTTTTGAACTTTTGAAGCTATGATATGTCTGTTGTTAGAGGCCGCAGTTATTTAGTGTGCCGCAATTTACCTGCATGTAACTAATTTTATTCCGTTATCATCAGATATCAATACTTACCTTTAAAACCAAAATTTAAAATAGTTGAGTGATAACTATACTGTTGATAAAATATGAGACAATGGATTACATTAGTTAAACATTCACAATCACAATACTAACCTCTTTTTTCTTGAATTGACACTAATTTAACTGCTATCTCTTATAGTCCGTCTATTACGTCTGAACTGCACTGCTGCAAGGCGAAAACTAAATTGGATAAAAACTATTTTAGCTTACGAAATAAGTAATTTTTGTAAGTACTACTAATTTCTAATAGGGAGCCAGCATTAAATTTTCTGACCCGAAACTCTATTCATTTAGAATTTTAGATCGATATTTTTAATTCACTTGGTGGTTTAGTATCTGCTTTATAACAAAAGGCCTTATCACTGACTTTGAAATACAAGATACAGGAAGAAGCAGCTAGAAAGGAAAGTGAATTTTAGAAGAAGTCACATCATAAGTTGGTGAAAATTCTCATGGGTGCAGAAAAGCTCCGTGAAGGAGTTTTGTATGAATGGAAGATGAAAATGGAAGCACCTTTCTAACACGGAAATATAACACCTAGCTCGTAGTCGAAGAGCTTAACTCTTGCGCTATCCTTTAAAACTACAAGTAGCATTCAAAATTACATAGATAGTAAAAATTAGAAGAAAACATAAGAAATCGAAATTACAACAGTTCATCTCACAAACCCACGTTTCTTAGTGATCCAATAGGATATCCATATTCTAAGGAAATATAAAAAAATATCGTTCGATTCCATTGACATTCCTTTGTTGTTTGAAATACATACTTTAAATTTCCCATCTTCCAGGAACATTCCTTCATATTACCCAATGGGATATATTCCTTATCAAAAATATTGAAATAGTTCCAGGGATATTCAAGAGTATTTCCTAGGAAGTAAAATTTTTCATTCGATTCCTGTGACATTCCCTCATTGTTTCAAGAAGAATACTGTAGATCCCAATTGTCTCAGGGATATTCTTTCGCTTTATTTTTGGGTAATACTATTATACGTAACTAGCTTGATGATTCTTGGGATATTTATAGGATATTCATAATGTAATACTATCAAAAATATATATTCCAAGAATATTCCAATTTTTTTCGTATGGAATACTATAGAAAAATTATATTTTCTGAATATACTAGGGTGATATCAGACCGAATACTGTAACTTTCCAATATTCCTCGAATATTCCCTCGTGTAATAATTTGAATTTTATCCTATATTAATGTTACAGGAATATTCCTTCATCATCAAACTTTGAATGGAGATTAGGAGGGAATATTGTAGATATTAAGGGAATATCCCAGGAATAAAACAATTAGTCACCTAGACTATTTGTCGCCTGGATTATTCGTCACCTGGACTATTCATCACCTGGACTATTTGTCACCTGGGCATTGGACAATGCATCGCAGAACATTTCGACCTCGGACAATTCGTCGTCGATTGAAAATAAAAGATACAATTCATAATATAGTTATGACTTATTGAAAATTAAACTACAAAATATTAGTTGTAGTATAATTTTATTTTAATTGAGCTGGTATTAATCGCAAATATTCGAAAATAATATGATAAAAAATAATATAACATTTTAAATACTCATGTATGAGAAGATAGAAAAACAAACTTTCAACTAATATTGCTCTCTATTACTAATATTTATTTTGTTGTATAAAATGACTGTAACATGAATAAACTGAATAGAATAAATTTAATAAAAAATTTATATTGTAAGCAACGATTTTAAAATAAGATGTTTTATTATCTGCGTCATTATTGCGGATCACATTTAAGATTTGTTTATTTTATTGATACATTTTGAAATACAACATTTGGTGGAATTTTTTTAATTCCCAGATTTTTAAAACAATCAATATTAATTGAATTTATAATTACACTTAGCGGACCATTCGATGAATAGTGGAATGAAAGTACTATCCTTTTCATATAAAAAAATAATTACATTAAAAAATAAAACTATCTATGGTTCTAGGTATATTCCACCCGGGTATATTCGACCCGAGGTATATTCCTCTCCGGTAAATTCCACCCCTGTGACATTGCTCCCTGTACATATCTGAAATGCCTTTACTCAATATTATTAAACATTTGATACTAATTTTTGTTTGTTTATTCAATATCTAGAATGAAATTTTATTTCAAGAAAAAGTGGTTCAGCTCTCTAGCACATGACAAATTATTTGGGTGGCTTTCCCTTTGAATAATAATGATAGTTATTATAGAATCTATTCGAAAAGTTGGTGCCAGGGACTCGAATAGAGTCATCCGAATCAGTCTTTTTTTTACTGACTTAAATGAATTTAAAAATATCTTTAGATTGTAGTGAGTTGTGTTCTTAATATCAGGTATTAAATTTTTGACAGTTGAAGCTACCGAGAAATCCATACTGTACTAATGCGAAGGTTTGTATCAATGATAGAATTTGTTTACTTTTTAAATATTTAGAATTCATATACAATTATCTAATATACATTGTCAATAATTCAACTTTTCAAAATAGTATCAAATGAGGAGGGGATTCAAATTTAATTACTAGTTTCTGTATCGTATTTTATAGAAAGCTATGGGAATCACAGAACTGCAATATCGAAAAGTATTACGTAGAAATTAAGCAGTCAGATCTTGTTCCCTGATGCTATATTTACTTTCTGAAAATTGCCCACTGGGTAAATCACTGCAAACAATTCCAATTTACATACGCATGGTTACCAAGAGATTTAATGGTTTAAATGTGGTAATAAAGCATACATATATTTTATATACATTGAATCAATCTTACCATCCTTCGATATTGTATACACATTATATACACATGGTTTATAAGGTGTTTAATGGTTTAAATTTGTCAATACAGTTAACAATTATGTATTGCCAAAATCAATCTAACCTTCACAAAAACAAATAATTAACATGTGGTTATCACCTATTAAAACCATATAAAAACCATATCAAGTAGAGATTTTAATACATATTGTATATATTTCCATAAGGTTTTCATGGTATACACTATTGCACATTGTATACACATGACTTAAATATGAATGTGCCACATGGTATACACATTAAATTGTTTGCAGGAATATGGAATATCCTTTTATATGTTTCGTCTATGCAAATAAATAGCGTATTCACTATTCATATATGTAAACGATTTTTCATTTGAAATCTTTTTCTATCAGAAAAAATTGCAGATTTATAAATTGCAGATATGTTTCTTATATATTATATAACCGGTAAATATAAAGCAGCCTCTAAGAAAGATAGACAGCTATAAAATTATGAATCAAATTGATAAGTTACATGGATACTATACAAGGGTAATTCAAAAAAGTTTTTTGTTTAAAAAAGTTTGATTTTTTTTCTTAATTGATTCTTGTTGGGTAAAACCACAATACTAGTAAAATTCCACCAAACCGACGTGTCGCACGAGAGTTGAATATTTCAAGATTTCCTTAAAATCCAAGAAGTTGATAAGTGATCACCTTCACATCCAAATATTGAAACTATCAAGTATCCCATGTGGTTGAGGTAGGTACTATAAATCAAATACACCTAGTTATTTGGTTCAGATAATGTATTTCGTCCGTTTTCTCGATTAATGAGCATTATCTTCCAGCCATAAAGAAATACATTTTTGAAAAAAAAAATTAACATTTTTTGAAAAATATGAAATTTTTAACTGTCCGACGCCACGTCGGTTTGTGGAATTTTGACTTTGATTTTTTTAGTATTGTTTCATAACCAACATGAATCAATTATTAAGAAAAAACCTCGAAGTTTTAAAAGGAAGAACTATTTTTTTAATCACCCTATACTAAAAAAATATAAGATAGAACAATAGGAAATATCTAGTCGAAAATATGATTTTCGTTTTTTTTAAACATTTGTTGAAAAAATAACTATTGGCCAAAAATAATAATGATATTATTCATTGCGTATAATTCATAGAATCTAACATTTTATCAATCCTTAGAATAACTTTGCATAAATTTAAAGTCTGAGTTAGCGTTTTACTTTGCGCAAAGAGGATTATGTGAATATTTTTTTTATATAAATCGAGTGAATGGTATCACTACACGGTCGAATAAATCATTATATTTTAAAATGAAATGGTGTTCTGAAAGAGAAGAGCCTTTGTGCAAATATTTTTGCACTACTATTATAATTTTATCATATAATTCACATTTTTGTCAGACTTGCTAGTATCGCCACAGATTTATAGGGAAATTTAGATTTTATACTGTAACTTTATCCTTCGGTTCTTGACGTACTGTCGATGCAGGATATTGTCGATACAGGGTATTGTCGATGCAGGGTATTGTCGATGCAGAGTATTGTCGATGCAGTGTATTGTCGATGGGTCTAGTAAAAAATCATCTGGAGGTAAAAATCCGCCGAAGGAAAATATCCACTGCGAAAAAAATTCCAAAGGAAAATATCCCCCGAGGATGAAATCCCACCGAAGAACATCCAACGAATAAAGAATTCTCCTTCGTCGAAAAAACGTAACAGTTATTTTCATTCATTTTTTTCTAAAATACATACAAAAAGGTATTTACCTTCTACTTTAGCTATGTAAAGTCACTAAGATCTAAAAATGTGCAAAACGCTATACAAAACTAAAATTTTAAATTGGCCTTCACGGACTCAATATATTCTATAATAATTATGTCATATTCTTCTTCAACATTACACAGTTTAACAAAAAATCTTGATATTTTTGTGATTTTTCAAAGGAGTGTTACCAGCAGTAAGTTGCTCTAAGCGAAATTCCTGAAATGATTGTTTCATCACAAAAGACTTAGAGGTAGAAAAAATACCCATTTAATATTATATGACAGTCATCTAACCTTAGATGAATTAGACATTTAACTAACCATACATGCATGTAACACATATTTAATTATATATTATATATACATAGGAGAAAGAAAGTAGTTAACTATATAATATAGACTGATGCTAAATGATTAAAATCAGTGATATATAACCATTAATAGACAAATATGGCACAAATATGTGCCAACGATGCCATTCAGTTACTATTTTATTACCATTTGAATAAACGATGCAGCAATACATTGTTTTTAAACTAACAAAGTATCGAACCTAAATAGATGCAGAACCAGTTTCGTAAAACTTTATATCCAAAATTTAAATATCACCTCTTCTATACTCTACTGTGATAGACACGTAGAGTGAATATCACAGCACATAAATTTCATATTTCTTATTAGTTGTTAAGCTTGAGACTGATGGTTAAGGATTAATTAAACTAGGGATATTTATAACTCTCAATAGAAAAATTGAGCACAAAGAAGTTTTCTGAGGGATTTTACCCGGGGGATATTTTAGGGAGATTTTTTCCGCAGGGGATTATTTCTGCCGGGGGATGTTTCCTACGGGTTTTTTTTTCTGGATACTATTGTCGAAATAGGATATTGTCGATGCAGGGTATCGTCGATGCAAGGTATTGTCGATTCAGGATATTGTCGATTATGGATATTGATGCCAATTCATGTTATCGTCTAAAATATATTAAGGATTAAATACTGATCTAAGATTTTTTTTCATATATTAACCCTAATAGTTTACACATCCTTTAAATATTACTTTATATCTTTCATTTCATTCCTTTAAATTTACCGGCCTTCCTTGACTTTGTTCCTACATGAATACTTAATATATTTTTGTATTTAAAAGTTAGAAAATATTTACGTATCGGCGTAAATCACGTAAATAAGGTTACGTGTGGCAACGTAGAAATACAATTTGGTTGGCCTCCACGTTTTCATAGAATACACAAACATGCGCGAGTTGTGATTGGGTCACACTCCACCCAATCAAAGCTATGCTCTCTCAGTTGCCGATGTCTTATAAACCTTTGTATTTATTTCTCCTTACATGTTAAATATTTTTACTTGAAATTTGGTTCACATTAGTTTAGTATATATATTAAAAACTCATAAAAGATACAGTACAGTAGGTTTATAAATAATTCCTGTGCTTTTTAAACACTTAGTCTAACCTCCCCGTACATTCTGACAGTCAAGCTCATCAGGGTTAAGTTTTAAACGTTCTTTGAGAATATGACAATTACCTGATGAGAATTAAATTTATGGTACTGTTTTTAATTTAATTTTCATTTCAATTTTTATATTGTGATGCTTTTTCCTTAGTAACAACCTATTGAAAATGTTATCCAATATTTAATTCGAATCTGGTAATTGTAACTTTACCCTAAATTTCAATTTTGTGTCAGAAAGAATAATTCAGCTCTTTAAATAAACATATTTATATATTTTTTTTGTCCATATTTTCAATGTTTAAATATATAATGTTATATTGTATTATTCATATTTATTTGTCATTGTTAAATTACTGCTTTTAAAATAACACAATAAACATTCTAATTACCTATTATGTAAGATGTTATAAACAGTAATATTCTTTTTCGGTAGATTACTAGACAAAGTTCGATCAATTTTCCTTTTTTCCCAAATTCTCTGATCTATAGCGGTCCTATAATACCTGAAACATAGGGCAGCAATATGACAGTGACCGTCTTTACAGGCAGACTTCATTGAGATCCCATATCTGGTTATAGAAGACATTTTTAAGATGGGATATACTTTTATACATCTTAAAATAAATTTATGCAACTAATAGTAAACTGTAGACAAAATGATAATAAAATATATGGGAACATCGCAGCATTCGGACACATAATTGGAGTCAAAGCGTCTCAGTGTACTGTAATGGAATAGTTACTCTCTAATAACATTTCGATCCAGAGGGAATATATTAATGTTTAAAGAATAAAGTTTTAATATCTTGAAACCTATTTTACCTGCAGAAATGGTTTTGGATGGGACAATTCATGGCTACTGAAAATTTGTGTAAAAGTTGGATCGATGGGGTATAAATATATAATGTCTACCTAGTTTTCTACGGGCACCTTATAAGTTCTTTTCTGAGTAGGTATTTTCAAATATTTTGGAAATAATAAAAAGCTTATCGATTTAGAATAATAAATATTTCAATTTTATATCATACAATTCAATTTGATCCAGTCTATCTCTCTCTCTTCGAGATTTTCTTCATTAATTATGCTGGCAGTTGTAAAATGTTATTGCTATCAAGATTTATAGATAAACCATTAATTTTCTCCTTAGTTCTAACCAGAAAGTCTATGTGTATAATCTATGGCAACTCATCTAACACACGGAAACGTTGAATCACAGACCGTTGAAATTAATCTGGCAACATGGATTATGATAAGGGTAGATATGTTATCATCATTTTCCATCTTGTTAGTAATTATGAAACTGGAGCTTTGATTATTGAATGGGACCATAAATTATAAAATAAGAGCAATGATTATAAATTAGTATCAATAAAATTATAGGAAATTTTATCATCTAATATGATCATCCATAATTATAAAATATTACGATAAAAAGATAGGCTAAATAATTAAATAATGAAATGATGGATATTCGTAGAGCGCATACCTTCGCCACTGCTTTTAAAATAACTTTACCATCAAATAAATGACCTTGATCTTTTACCTGATCGCTCATAAAATCTGATAAACTAGTTCCTGGACATTGACCAATCGTCCCACCAAATTTCAGGAAATGTTGTAGAATACTTTTAGAGTTATAAGAATTACAAAATTTCAAATAAACAAATGCAGATCAAAACATAACCTTCCTGTTTTACGAAGGTACAAAGATCAACAATAAATAGGAAAAATAAATATAAAACAATATGATTAATAATTATCATATAGAGAAATTACGATCGAATATAATTTAAATGTTGACTATAATTACAAATGAATGGTGCAGGAGTAATATAAACATCTCGACAAAAGACTCAAATAATATTGAAAATATAAAAGTATAATTATTAAATATATCTATAATGCAGTGAACCTCAATTATATGGTCAGATTCAATCTTATTTATATTACACTATTCTCGTATATTGTATTTCACCACGACATAATAAATGACCATAGGTATAACATTTATAATGTTTTATTATATCAATTCTAAAGTTATGCATAATTGATAGAAAACAGCGCACCAGAATGTTTTTTTTCAGTAAATCGGCAAAATACCTGAATAGTTTTTCAATATTTCGGCAGTATATCAGTATATTTAGTATACCAGTATGATTTTTCAGTATTTCGACAGTATATCAGTATATTTATCGAAAGAGCAAATTAATTAAACATCATTTTCAAAATTTGTATACGATATTTAGTTCCGTATTAATCATAATTAGTATTCCCGCTTGTGAGTAGAGGTTAGGGGAAAATCCTTCATAATGTTCATCGGGCCCACCATTAATATCTCTCCTGCTGGTGACAGTGTTACTGTGTTGAAAGCCCTGTACTAAGGCAAGATTTAAACAATTTAAGGTAATGGAGCCACTGCCGCCTGGTAAACTTCATCTAAATGCTTTCAGGCAAACTGATTAATATTAGCTGCGAGGAAGAAGATGATGAGAAACTTTTAGTAAAATTTTGCATTGAATGAGAGCACGTAATTTGACTATAAATTTAAAAAAAAAACGAAAAAAGTTATTATAATCTAATATACGGGTCTAGGTCAATTGATCCCCGGTCAAAAGATCCCCGGTCATTTGATTCCCAGTCATATTTTTCGTTTATACACCTACTATTCATTCATAATATGTGAATATATTAATTATTTAACATATAATGGAAATAGGCACCTTACAGCCTATGAAGTTTTTTAAAGAAACTAAGTAATAAAGGTAGAAACAGCTAACAAGAAATTTAATATTAAACAAATAAATTCAAATAAGTAACAGTATTATATTATATGCTATTAAATTTGCATTCCGCCAACAAAAAATATTCAATGGTAAAATCAAATGTACCGATATACCCCACACATATGACTAATCAAATAAATCGGGTGCATGTCTCGTAATTATTTATCCTGGTATAATAGGAGCTAATTAGGGAGTAACATTTGACTATTTTAACGGTAGTTTTCAGTTAAGCTTCTTTGCCGTAACTATTACAATTATTATCATCATGCACGTATTAATAAAAAATAACGTTAGCTTGCAAGAGTTGGTTAATATTTCCTGTCACTTTATGACTAGTTGTAAATGTAAATTATTTGTAAATAAAAATAATTAATTTGTTCTAGCTGTTTGAATTCTATTATTGTATTCATTATATAAAAAAATTATAATATAAATAGTAGATGTCAAACAAGTTTTATTTAGTATTTTAATAGTAAATGGCAATTTTGATATAGAAATAAAAATCGCTAAATATATGAGCAAACAAAAAATATGACTGGGAATCAAATGACCGGAGACCAAATGACAGGGGATCAAGTGGTATGGGGATCAAATGACCGGGAATCTAATGACCGGGGATCAATTAGAGGTTAATAGATTATTACAAATTAATTTTAAAATGAAGATTCGTTAACCCTAGTAACCTCGTGCGCGGACAGAATGCCTACGGACAAAATGCCTACGGACAAAATGCATTACGGACAAAATGCCTAACGGATAAAATGCCTAATGGACAAAATGCCTAACAGACAAAATGCCTAACGGACAAAATGCCTAAAATGCATTTAAACTTATTTCAAATATGGAAATAGTGGACAAAGATTTAAAATAAATTAGACCAAGTGGAAACAAAGAGTTTTGTCTCAGTGAGAGTTTATTAAATCACTTTCACATTTAATATGAACATTTGTAACTCAGAGTGCTTAATATAAACACTCTCTTATTTCATTTCACTGTGTTTATGTTCTATCACTAAAGCGTTTGTTGTATTTATCAAATCGCTTTAAAAAAAATAATCTTACTACATCTTGCCATTTTTATTGGATATCTATATTCATCATCTACTATTTGCATTTTTTAAAACATCGATAATCATCTTCTTCTATTTCCATTTTGTTTAAACACATATCTATAGCCATCTTATTTTGTTTCCATTTTGTAAAAGATATCTATAGTCATCTTATTCCATTATGATTTTTTTTAAATATTGTTTATTCTTTTAGATAGCTATAATCATCTTCAATCTACATTGATGTTAATAGTTGCTTTTGTAATTCTAATTCAAGTTAAGTAATTACAATATTTATATAAGTTAGTACTGACATGCAATTTATTACTCTCGTTATAAGAAAAGCTGCCAATTTTTTTTTTATTCAACTACCTTTATAGAATAAAAAATACCGTTGGAAAAAATACAGTATTCTTTGTCAGATTGAACTGAGACATAGTATATCATTTTTTCTTATGTTTTACATAAATTAAAAAAAAAATTGATATTCAATGATAAGGTTTATTACAATATGATATATTCTGTTATTTATTTACCAATAATCATTCCATTACAGATATCACTTCAATGTTTTCTGTTCGGTCCTTTCATTTGAATACGGAGTTAATTCTTTTATTCACTTTGCAAAATTCTTACGTCATTATTTTACAATTTCTATTTTCTATATTCATATATTTTGTATATCAGGCATTTTGTCAGTTAGGCCTTCTGTCCGTTAGGCATTTTGTCCGTTAGGCATTTTGTCTGTAGTCATTTTCTCCATAGGCATTTTGTACGTAGGCATTTTATCCTACTACCAGTAACCTAGCTTTTAAAGTTTGAAAAACAAAGAAATACTCAAATTCACCAGTGACAAAGTGTAGGCTTCCGATGGAAATTGAAGCTCTATAATCTAGTTTGGAAGACATTGGTGATGAAGCCTTTTGTGATTTTTTGTTATCTCAAAAGTGTTTTAGGCAATTGTAAGGATACGGCATTCAAAGCTTCCGTAATACTTTCCATACAATATACGAAATTCTTACTGAATTTTAGTTTTCCACCCTTTTTTAGTACTGTACGGAATGATACTCTGCTTGTACGAACTCACCCGCATTTCTGGGTGAGTTCGTACACACGAATGTATCTCATTAAAATCGACATTAAGAGAGAACCATAAGGTTTAAACTAATTTAGTCTGTAGTTATGAGTAGTTGAATACCTATAGAATCGATTGTGAGTAGGAACGAACTTGTATCCCGAAAAGTTAAGATTCTAAAAGCCTTGAAAGGAAAAATGTACGAACTCACCCGGTTCTCCCCTATCATACATTATTCAAAGAAATTACTAACATTTTATGTTGTCATGCTTATCATAATTTTGTCGTTCATAATCATTTTTGAGTTTCAGAAACTCCTCTTAGTTTACCTTATTTAAATTAAAATTTTCTAATCAATTTACCAATATTTATATTAATATGTTTTCTGTGGAAAATTACTTTAAAAGTTCTAGAAGGTATTTTGATACCTTCTAACACATTAAAAATGTATTATTTAAAAAATATTTTTTCAATTTAAATCATAATAAAATAATAGTATTATTACTACTGTACTGTACCGTTGTATCATACTTTTGTATTTGTATTGTAACAGCTCTTAGAAACTCTTAGAAAAACCTGCATTGAATCACAGCTCACGATTAGGAATGCCTATCAGAGACGAAACAAGTAGAAGTCGCCTGTTAAGTGTTTATTATATATATTGTTTACATGCCTTTGCAATTAAATAATAAAACTCTCTAGCAAATTTTAGCTTTGCTTCGTCAAAGAATATAACATCATGAGCCGTAGCTAATTTGGCTTATTGCTTAAATAACTTTTTAAGATGTCAACCTTCCGCCAAAGGATAATTACTTTTCCTACTCTAGCACGGTTAAGAAGTTAACAATGCCACTTAATATTAATATCTTGGGGCGTGGCTAATTACTTTAATACTTTTTTAAGATATGAACATTCAACTGTTGGGATTCCCTTTACTCAATATATTATATAAATGCTCTTGTCTCTGGCTAATCTTAGTTAAGTCTTCAATCAGTCTAGCGACGCTACGGTAGTGCTTAATTGCGTTAGCTTCAGACTGTGATGGTCCCCTTTTGGGGTGTTTTCATCAACTGTGGTACCTTATAACGGTCCAATGTATGGGTTCTTCTAGTGATTATAATCTTACTGTTTTCTTTATCTTTTCAGATTCCTTTATATCTATTAATCTCCTTCTACTAAATACTCATTGCCATGCCCTAGAACCAACTTGCTTATATGGTTCCGACCTCAGGCCTATGGTCAATGCTCAAAAGTATTTAGGTTAAATAACACTTTATTCGTTATAACTCAAAAGGGATTGTATTTCTAGATCAAGCAATAATTACAACACAATGCACTTCACTAAGCACTCACAAGTATTTGTCTCACAAACTAAGGACTTGAGATTTAGATGTTTATCTCATGCGAGCCAAATGGTAACTAGCTGTGAATGCTCATTACACTTAATTATATAGTTTCGTCAAAGCAGTTATGCGTACACAAGTAATTTGTTCGCATCACTACAAGACTTCCTTTTTGTATCAGTATCACTTTTTTGAAAGTGTACTCTGCATAGACTTCTAATCTGTACCTATGTAAATTGATGTACAATTAAGGATCTTATTAAGAAGATGCTTTATGCGTTTCATTTAACCCTCTAGTAGCCTAGAACCAAAAATCCACACCACATATAAGCACTTGAGAAAAGACTCCACAGAATAGAAATAATTCCGTCTTCGGAAAGAGGGAATTCTATCATAGCAAAAGTGAATGTTATTACATACTAATTTAAATATCTCACACATGTTTAATAATTATATTTATAATACAATATTCTGTTACAGATATCCCTGGTAACAAAAAATTATTCCCATGATATTCCGGTGGAATTCCTTTAGGTTATTCCCTCATTATCCTCAGCGTTAACAAGGGGATGCCCGATTTTGACGTTTTTGCGGTATGGGGATATCCCCAAATGAAATAATAATGGGATTTAAATATTTTATCCTTGGAATTTTCCTTTGATATCAAGGGAAGAGCAAGGAATACCGAGATTATTATTCCCTCGATAATAAGGGGATAAAACCGGGATTGTGAGGGGATATTATACACACATTGTTATATACAAATTAAATGGAACGAAATGTGGTGGTGTTTCCGGGATGCGATTTGTTGTCTTCTATTTGTGACGCTATCCACTCGACCATCCTGGACATAGTAGAAGTAGGATTTCGCATGAACTTTATGAAATATGATAACCCAAGTGCATCTTTAAGTTATCAGATAAATACAGTTTCATATTTCATAGATTATTACTTCTTTTCTTTTATAATTTTTTAGGGGATCAACTAATTTTTAGTTATTCCTGGAATATTCAGTCGATATCGTTTGGGGATAAACTATTTTTCAGTAATTCCTGCAATGTTCCTTCGATATCGTTAGGCACTCAGCTAATTTCATTAATTCCTGAAATATTTCATCGATATCATTATACGATAGCGGATAATGAAAGAATATATAGATATCGAGGGAATATTCCGGGAATATCTCAACGTTACGTGTCATGTAACCTATTATAGTATTCATAGTTGTCTTTACCATATAGTTCATAATTACTAGTTTTATCTCTTCATTAGCGCTTACACAATAAAAGCTACATATATAAAACATAATCTCCATAGTCAAAATAGCGCTAACAGCATAAGAAATCCAGGCCCTAGTCATTGCAGTAATAACTTTGTAAGTATTTTCATCCTCCAAACAACACGTCATAGTCTTTTACTGAATAAATTAACATTAATGCTGCGGAACCCAAAAAATATGGAGAGGTCAAATCAGATATTATTTCGAAATTCATTCGAATAAGAAAACCATCAGAAAAATATATCTGGATAATTCTTGAGCTAAAATATTTGAAGAATATTTCTGGTATTCTAATTTTTGGATCTTCTCATTTCTAATTACTAGTCACTAACTGTACACGGTATGAGGTCAAATATGACCTAATGTCTCCTCTAAGTTTTCCCAGCAAATGAACTTCCAAACTCTTGTACGTAAGTACAGTAAAGTATTGCAAAGATTTTGAAAGTCTCAGAGAAGTATTTCTCCGCTACTTATCTCTGCAACATTAGAATCTTTGATCGATGGAGTCAGTCGATCACTGCAAAATAGTTCGCTCTTTTATGGGGCCATTATTTTACGAATAATTCCATGCTTTTTATCCAAAAGAATGTCTCTTTGAAGTTGCTAAAGGTTTAACTTTTAGAGCCGCAATCTTTTCGGCAGTTTTTTACAAACCTCCACAAATTCTTTATGATGCATGAATTTTTTTAACTTGGAACTCATCTTGACAATGGCTTCTGATATCAAAAAAAATAGTGGAATTTTCTTCCATAAAGCTAAGGAGCTAACTTGCTCTAATTTATTTTTCTTCGTTGAGGTTTAGAAATGCTCCATGGCTGATAGGAACATTATCAGGCAGTTTCAGCATACTTTTTTATTGAGAAAAAAGAGGATGATCGCAGAGGTAGACGGCCTAATCTCGTGAATATACCAACATCTATTCTGTATAAAAAAAATCAAATATCTGTATCCTGTGAAACGAAAATGGTAAAATTAACGATTTTTACTAAAAAGTTTTGCGGTTTAATTTCCTATAAATTTCTTTATGGTATCTTATTCCCAGCGAAACTTTCAATAGTTGAAAGTGCTGGGACAGTACTGGTTTTGTTGGTTATAACTAGGACGGTGGTCGGAAATTACAATCATTATCATGTCTAGAATTATAAATGGACTCTCAACATAAATGGCCGCTATGTAGTTTGTTGCATCCTCTATTTTGCTATATTGTACACTTCATGATTGCTTATGACCTAGAAGGGTGGTTCGTTTTTTTTTATACCTCTAACCGAATATACCGAGACCGAAAATTCCGAAACCGAATGTTTCTCTCAAATATCATGTTTAATAAATTTCATAACATGTCCAAATTAATAATGTTATTATACGTATCATTTTACAACGGTTAATGATATTATACGCTTTAATTTTAGTATCCATAGTTTCAACTCTTTCTATTATTGTTATAAAATATAATCATTATGATATGAAACCGAATTTTCTGAGACTGAGTTTTCCCAGAACCACAGAGGAGACCCAAAAATGAGTGAAGAATGATATGAATTTGTCCCTACTTGACAATTATTAACACATTGCTGGATTACACTCCGCTTGTCCCAAAATAAGGGGACCATCAAAAGGTTTATTTAATACTGGGTTTCTATTAATTCGAAAGACTGAAGTAATTCATTATTATTATGACCTAATGAAGTTTTAACATGTATATTGAATGGTGCAGCGACAATTGGGCCCCGACAATTGGACCCCGACAATTGGGCAACAAGACAAATGGGCCCATAACAATTGGGCCCCACGAAAATTGGGCCCCATGACAATTGGGCCCACGACAATTGGACCCACGACATTTGTGTCCCAAGATAATTGGGCCCACGAAAATTGGGCCCCAAAGCAATCAAACCCATAAAATCAGGCACAAGACACAATAAAGATGGGTTAGTTTGTTATTTGGGTAAGGTGGTCATCAATGGGACAGAAAACACAAAAAGATTGATATTTCATTTACTATGAGCAAAATATTAACAACAAAAATATCATACGTAATATATATATTTCTAATATATATAAATGAAACTAACTAAAATGTTATCACATTTTCTTTTGACTAGAAAAAAATTAAATAAAAAAATTGTCCCGTTGTATACCAGCACAGGTGAACAAAGGGACATGCCCTGGTGAGCGATGAGACTGTTCATTTAACGATTATATTGTTGAGGTTATAGTCAAATTTCAAGTTCGAATTATCTCTTTATGTTGTCCCAGACTTAGTTGGTTCATACAATATCAGTTTAATGACCTCTAGCTTCACCGATTCTATTTCAGGAACATTTGAAAAATGAGATTCATTGTACTTGAATCTTCGCCTTACATCAATATTTCGTATTCATCTTTTTCATCCTTTGGCTTAGTAAATTACACCAACAGAATACGTTTTAGAAGTCTCATCAAACTCTGCAAGAACATAAACCTTCATTTCCAACGTTTTCCGTATAAGTTTAAGTTCATCAAGTGAGCATATCTTGGTCCACTTTTTCAGACGAATAGATTAGTTAGATTTAGAGTTCTGTACCAGACCAGGAACAAGAGTTTACAGGCCATATACGGATACTTTATGAAGTGATTTCGAAGGCATGATCTTTTTTGTGGCACCGACAATAAGCTCTTCTTTCTCTGGTGTATACGGTTCGATCATGCTACGTCTTTTTCTTTTATCAAGAGAAATTTGTTTTATATGCTGTGCTTTGAGATGGCCTCAGATTGCCAAAGCCCTTGAACATGGTCGAAAGTCCCGCTTCAGCTTGAAGTTCTGTTTCTAAAAAAAGCCCTGAAGCTACAGTTCACGTTATTGTATCAAAAATAGATATTTATTGATATATATGGAATAGCTAGACAGTTTGGTTGACAATATGTCACTGTTCCATTGTTCACCAAATTTGATGTCCCAATGATCACATAATGCCATTTTTAAAACATATGAATATAGTGGTTCAACTACAAAAGTATAAAGGCAATCCTTTAACAGTATCATATTTTACATATTATTTAATATTATGGAAAAATGCCGTAAGTATAATATGTTAATTTAACCAATTTATAACAATTGAAACAAAGTACGAAAAATCTAGTTTTCCCACCTCTAAAACATGATTTCGCTTTCAAGCAGAGCTGACTGCAACCCAACCGCTGAATGCAATGCGAGTGAATGCATTGAACTGTGCTTGAATTACCTCTAAGAAGTTGTTAAAAATTACCCTCAAATTAAAAAGTTATTGGGCATGTCCCATTGTTCCCAGTGTCCCATTGATGACCATCTTCCCATAGGGAAGTGACAATATTGTCTTTGAAATATGCTTTATATTATCTGAAAATATGTTTACATTTTTTTAATTAAATTGATATACTTGATAAGGTAAATAATAGCAGGGCCCTTAAATCGCATTTGGATGCTAATCTCATGTTTCAATGAAAAATCTTTGAAGTATTTAAATAAGTCGTATTATTCTGAATCATGTCATATGGATCAAATGTGTAGTGTACAGTGTATATCGTCTGACAGAGACAAATATTTGTTAAAAATTGGGTAAATTTTAAAGGTTATACGTTACATTGAACAGTTTTTTGAATAGTTTTTGGGATAAAATGAGATTATGAGAATACATTTTATAACAATAATTCATAAAACTTTTCAATATTGAACACTGAACAGGCTTCAAAAATTTCACATTAACTCTAATTCAATTTGTATATTCTAATAATTTCAGCACGTCTAAAATACCTACATTCTTATTTTCTACTATTTCTTCATCTAAAATAGCTACATTCATATCTTCTATTGGCTATATCCTATTTCATTCACTTCACAATAGTTCAATATAAAGAGGTACTGTAACTAAGAAATTTGTTGCTTACATGACCTATATCGAAACAGAAAATTATTGTAGTTTAAAAGAATAACAGTATTTATTCATGAAAATAATATGTTCTATTAAAAACGATTTATGTTCCATAACGAGAATATTTGTTTCTCATTAAAGGAATATTTTTTTATTTTAAATGTGCTCAAGAGTATATATTTATACGAAACGCATATTGTCACAACCCTAGTTATTACAGTAGCCAGAGTCTACAATTAAGTTAATACACTAAACTCTGAAAAAAATGGACAAATAATATAATTGTCTTTGGGCCCAATTAATTGTCGGTCCACAATTGATATTGTATATCTATAATAAAAATACACGAAATTATTTACAAACTGGTTAATGTATATACGTAATAATAAGGATTAATGCTTGAATTTTAACAAAAATTTGAATTAAGTAAATAGTGGATTAAAAGTAATTCGACAATAGTTTGATTTTTATATTTATTTTCCTTTATATTTTGGTTGTTTTGGACTCTAGTCTAAATTGTTCAATCTAGGTAAGCTAACATGTTCCTGTGTTTATTACGTAAACAGGTTTAAAGTAGGTTTCCAAGAAAATAGCTGATGTTCCTAGTTTTTAGAGGTTGAATAGTGACTACTCACTTCTATATCAGGATTAGAAGTGGGTTTACCATTTTATAAGTACCGAATGAATTCACGTTACCCATTAGAGATTTTCCAGTACAGGGTAATAGCAGACATCCAAACACTGAACCATCACTGCTGTGCTGGATTAAATTTCCTGGATTTACCGTTAATGGATTGCTCAGAATTTAACACAGTGTTGTCATTCATATTTATCGACTAGGTCGTAACTTAATGAATATGTAAAGTTTTAAGATATAATACGTCCTTTGCACTATATAGTGCAAAGTTCCTTCCATTAGCATTATTTCTGTTTTATCGGTTCATAAATAGGTAATTGCTTTTTTTATGTAAAAAATTTCCGTAATGACCTTTCATATGCTTTAATTGCAAGCCGTTAGCGCTGAGAAAGGCCGTGAAATTACCTGTTAATGGACATCCTTGCGACTTAAACTACGGGCCTTAATTGGCTATTTAAATTATATTAACTTATGAAAGTCTTAGTTAACGTATCATTTATGTACTGGATGTGGTTGAGTTGCCTTGAATTCATCTATGTAAGCTTAAAGTTTTAGCTAATTATTTATTGTTCGTTTCAGCATGCAATTATGAAAAATTTCAATTTTTCCATAAAAAAACAGCATTATTTTTTTAAACACAACTCTTGTTCATTCTCAGCTGATATTCTATCCATTTGAAACCAACATTCAAGAGAAACGAAAAAAATTGTGATTGGAAACGAATAAATATTCCTCTCGACTGATTGAATATTAATACTCATCGTTGTGTTAAAAGAAAACTCCTATTTCGGAATAACATTTTTAAATGCTTCATTTGCATCGTTTCGTTTTAAAGTTGAATATCAAGTGGTGGTATGAAATCCCAAAAACAGGAATTCATCAAATATGAAATCAGAATGTTCGACATTTATAATAACTTGAATATTGCATGTGAGCAAAAATTGTTTGAGGCAATTGAGATTTTCAAACGAAAAGATGAGGGTTTTATTTGGGTGTAAAAATCATTCGATGGAGTTATTTTGATGAGGCAGTCGAAAATTAATATAAACGTTTAGTTTTTTCGTCTACTGTCCCACTATAACCAACTCTCTGGGTTGTAAATAAACGATTCTCATCTTATGCTTTAATAAATAATCGAATGTGTGTCAATTATATTCATGTGTGTTCATTATAATCATGTCAATTATAAGTACCAGTTACTTCAATCAAAATTTAAAGAGAACTGGAACCAATTGAACATAGTTCTTTCGTTTAACAAGGTTTCAATGTCATTAACATTAGTTAGGTCATAAAAATGAACAAATATTTCCTAGCCATATCTCAGTACTTAACAATTTCCATACGGAATCTGAAACAGATTTTTATCCACCGCAGAGGAATTCAAAAAGCAATTGAAAATTCATATCGGTGTATCCAACTTGATAAACTGCACACTTTTCACTGTGTATCTAACTAGTATTAAATTACATTTGAGTCTCTCTGTATGTTTTGATATCAATTAAATAATAAAAACATAGATGAATGAAAATATGGATTTAATAGTCAGTATCACATCTCTAGAACAGAGAATGATAATACCGTTCATAAAATTGTGTTTTGGCTTGACTTACTGAATGATTACAAATTGTTTTGCATTTTTTTACACTCATATTGTTTTCTAGGCAATATTTTAATTTGTAGTTTGTAATTCAATTCTTGAACTTAGGTAAAATAGCAAATAAAGTGGACTGCAATTCTGATGAAATATTTGTATTGTACTGAAATAATGTTATCAATTGGAAATAATATAAAAATGGTAGGTACTAGTACGAAATAAATGGCTAAGGACAAAATTCCCAAGAACAAGATGGATGGCTAAGGCATCCATTTTTAAAATAAAAGGGCTGAATAGAGAATACTGAAGTGATATATGTAATGAAATTATTATTGGTAAATAAAGAACAGTATATATAATGAAGTAAAAATTTTTCCCATTGAACATCAAATAATATTTTCTTAATAATGTAAAACCTAAGTAAATAAAATATATTTTGTGTCTGTTACAATAATTAATGACCAACGAAAAGTTATGAATATTTGAAATTATGATTAGAAACTACGAGCATTTTCCGTTGTAGATATGTACTCTATATAAGATGGATTATAATTAACTGAATGAAGCGTCACAATTAGGATAGCTGTAGTTCCTTCCAGTGCAGAGCTACGAGTGACTATTTCTTGTAACTGGCTGTTTATTTTCTCTAGAAGTTCATCAGTGAACATCTGCACCTTCCTAATTAACCAATTGAACTGCCTAATTAAGCAGTTGAGACATTTTGCTGGAAAGTTATTATTGAGATTAAGGAAATGCAATGTCATTGCGAAGATAATAGAATTCTCTGATTAAACAGTTCGAGAAATGTGAATGAGAGGGACATTGAGAGGGAAATGCTACCCATCATTGAGAGGAAAATGTTACCCTTCATTGAGAGGGAAATGTTACCCCCCATTGAGTGAGGGTAAAATGACGTATAGTTCTAACCCTTAAGTTTCCATTCAATAGGTATACTAGAGAAGGAAATGCTGGAGAGAAAAATTGTAAATATTCATTATTGGATTTACTTCAGCTAATTGTAATTCTACGGTTTTTCAAAAATAACGTGAACAATTTGGAATTGTAAAAGAATAATTTGCTCAAATGTATACTCATAATTAATTTATAAAAATCTTCCATTTAGTAAAGGCAAATAGTTATTCAAGATCAATAATATTAGGTCCTGAACGATGTGCTGTAATTGAGAGCATGCAACTAAAATTGCGATTCTAAGATGCATCCTACAATTATTGTCACCATTCCGTGACTTTAAATAGCATCACAGATCATGTTAGTATCTCAACTGCAGTTAGTTGAGAAAAGTTTTTTTTTCTCAACTTAAAAAGTTTTCAACTTTCTCAATCAAAAAAGGATTTTTAAAGTAATATTTAACATGCACTGTATTGTAGAGTTATATCATGGAATTATTTGAAAATAAATGGTATAAATAGATTAAGCCTTTGTAAATGACTAAAATACCAGCATTTACTTTCATGGTACTGTTCATAACTTCATACTTAAAAATCAACTTTGCTATTATCTAGTATTGGAATGGTGCTGGCACATCATTGAGTGATATCTGCCTTCATCTCGCACTTCCAACAAAGCAGGATGAATTCATTCGTGGGATGTTCCCCTATATTATCGCTGGAATAAATACTTCTTGCCTGAGATATTAGAATCCCTACTTCTACCCCGTGATATGGAATTGGGTAATGGGTATTCACAATTCACCATCCACACCATATGCAACCTCGTTTTTTCTTGGATAGAAAAACAAAACCTGTGTTGCTGCATAATATATGTACCCTGTTATATGTTAGGTAACCTAGTTTTAACGATTTGAAGTATAAACTACCCCTTCAAATAGAATTGAGAAAAAATATGCACACTCTACAATGTTTAAGTTAAGTTGTTCCTAAGATTATGCATTCATTAAATGTATATTGTATAAGTATCCAACATTAAAAACATAATTGTATGTATTTTCATTATTTATTGACTATGAAATACCTAAAAATACAAATTGACTTGCAATATGTGCATAACTTTAGCCATAAAAAGAAAGATATCTAAATCAAATTTTCATTCACTCTTTATTCCTGTTGATCTCTTCTCACTGTGACTTCAGATGACATACTTCAGATGACATTACGAATGTTGATATTTAATGGTACCAATCACGCTTCACGATATTTATTATTAGTATCATCAGAATTGATTTTTGAAACTTTTCTGAAAAAAGAAGTAATCAAATTATTGAATGAGTGAAAAAATAATCCACTATTCAGTATCAAAGAACACTTGAAATCGTTTGACTAGGAATAGTTACTAAGTATACAATAAAAATATAGTAATTGTAATAGAAAGTGAACAAATTATTTCTGGTACCCGAATTAAATGGTAATTAGAGGTACTGCTTAGAAGCATTCATTACACTGAGGTTCTTGCAATGGCGCTGTTGTTCCGCCACTCCACTCTCTGCTGAGATGGCGGTCACCATTCTCGATAACTGATATTACGGTTGACAATTCGATATGGCAGTAATCAAGCAGCTGGCGGTAGCCACAGTATATAGAATAGGAAGTAGTTTAAGAAATTCAGTATATAGAATAGGGAGCAGAGAAATTAACCATGAAGTGCATCATAACAATAAATTTTGATGCCATTGTAGCATTAGCAGTTAGCTAGAAAATATATTAGAAAATCATAGATCTGAAATAAGTCATGAAATAATGGAATACGTGTATCTGCTTTCGAGTCTAAGGTATCTTTCCCACACAGTAATAAAAGATTTAATGATGTGTAAAGGACAGCTTAAAAATTTGTGTAATAATAATTGCAACTTTTTTAAGTGGACCAATTAGTACTTAATGACTTACAGAATTCTTGTGCTTACAGTAACTCAAGATGTATAACTCATAGATAATATATAAGGTCAAGAAATATTATACTTAGTGTTCAGTAAGGGTTTAATAGGATTCAGTCGTTAGTATTGTCAGTTGAGCACAGTACTTGGAGACTGTCCGTCTGGATTAGCCTGCTCTCATCTGAACCATTTGATGAAGCCATTTAATAAGACTCTACCATATTTGTGTCATCACCACTTCTGTAGTATCCTTGCAAGAGTTAATAACAATACATATCCCTTTTACAACTGGACTAATATCATTATTCTGACTATGCATATACATTATACCTTAATAAAAGTACCTAGAGAATTACCTTCTTGTTAGTTGTGTGCACATCATTTTAGCTCAAAAGAAGCAATTTTATACCTGTATGTTAAACAGTTTAAATTAATTAAACAGTTGAAATTCATTAAACAGTTTAAATTAATTAATCAATTTATATTTGTTAAACAGTTGAAGCTCCCTACAAAGAAGCGCTAATTATAGTATTCCTGAAAAATTTAACCAGAGCTTTAATCAATTCATTTATTCAAAAGTAACCAATTCCATTAAAGACTGATTTACTCAGGTGCATCCCGAACTCTCTCAGTTTCGTACAATATTGAATTTAAAATAGAAAACATATTATAAAGTTTTTTGTTAAATGAAAATTATACTTCATCATCATTTCGGAATTGAGAAGCACAAATGGGAATGACTGGAATACACAAAAAATTTAGTATTTATTAAGGAATTAAATAACAATGAAATACAAAAATAATTGGAATAGTGCTAAAATAGGTTTAATTATAAATGTGTCAGCTTAATTGAGAAATAGACAAATGGAAAATCTTTTACTTGAAAGGATCGGCCATATTGCTTCATTATATTATTACTAAATAGTTCATTAATTTTAGTCCTATTTAATTCAATATTAAAATATAACTCGATAAGATAATTAGTGAAAACCAAAATCAACTCCATCTACATAGAATTTCAGTTAATATGAATAATAAATAGTTCATCTCTATAAAGAGCAGGTAGGTAATGCATAAAATTTCGACGCCAAGAACCTGATAAATCCTTTTAATTTGCATCTAGAATCATACAGACAGAGTTTTGATGCATAATGTATATCGCCTGCAGCGTTAGACTTGAAAGGTGTATCTCCTATCTCATACTGTTTTTAGACAAATCTATAATATAGTCAAAAGAGGGAACCAAAAATTTATTCATTGGAATTTTAGGCAATGAATATATACGTATATTTCATCCCAATTTTCTTTGTGAAATTTAAATTCCCTTTTGAAAATTTAGAAAATGTTTAACCGGTGTGGATAATTTCAGATATGCTTCAGACTGGAATAGGTTCAAGTATTTCATTTGAGAGATGAACTTTAAACATTCATCATATGCGAATTTACTAATTTTTGATATGCTGGGTGCACTTATATTGAAATCATCATAATGTCTGATTATGATATGATAATTAAGGTTGAAAATTAATTTAGGAAATTATTTTTCTTCTCTTTTTATGGCATATAATTCTGTGGCATATATAATTAAAAGCTTTATTTCTTTCTTTATTTCTTTAAATGTTATTTTTCTATTATTATTAACGGGCTTCACTATGTTTTAATTTTTAAGGGCAATCATGATATGTATTTTCTTATTATAAACCAAATGTTTTCATACAATAAATCATTTGTTATTCTTTTACTTTTACCAAATAATAATTATTAAATTTTAAAACAATTTTTGCAAACTTCACCCCGCTCTAACATTTATAAATACTGAGCTTCTAACATTCCATTTCAATCAACAAAAAAGACATTCTATTAAAAGTAATGTACTTTTTAAATTAGGTTTTTCATTGTTCAATAATCGTTAAATGATCTATATATAATAGGGTGCTAGGTCATTTGTCCCCGGATTAGGTAAATGTGCATTATACCAACCATTTATTTTGTTGAAAAAATTTACTCTCCTTAGATAAATAAATGCAATTTTACCAATTATAATTATATCTCTTTTATTTTTATTTGGCAACAAATTGTCTGGAGAAAAATTTTCCGGCGACGAGTTTTCTGCTGATGATTAATGAATTATAACCATATATAGTTTTTGTTTTTCTATCTATATAGTACAGAATAAAAATATAAAGAGAAATGTGACACCCATTTCTCATGAGACAAAAAGATTGATAGTCAGAAAAACAACATTCAAAGGATATTATAAGAAAAAGGGGCAGAAGTAGATACTAGCAGATTGAGAGTCAACACTTCCTGATTGCCAATGGAAAAATCGTGGTGTTAGGGTCCTCAACAGAGATATTGGCGAGTGAAATCAATCTGCAAACAGAATTCAACAACTGAATAAATGTTTGAATGCAGACCCTACACCAACGCAGTTATTGCTCCAAATATCGAAAATTGTACTACTACTACTACTTAATCTCTTTCAATATTTACTAATTTTTTTTTTTTTTTTGTCTGTTTGTTTTTTTATTATTTAAAGAAAAATTGCTTCTTTTGGAAGCAAGAAATATTTACTAATTGGTTCAAAAAAATATCTAAAAGTCCGTTTTGAGATAGTTCAGAAACATGGATATACTTTACTTATTAATAGTTTGCTGTGAAATTTCATGAATAAAACTGATGAAAATTAAATAATAAAATGTCAAGTTATTCTGTAATTTCCAGTTTCTTTTATGTACTAGAGACCGCAAAAACTGTGTAATCTATTCATTGGGAATATTTTTTCTGAAATTAAGATATTTGAAAATCATTTCAATTTAACAATAACAAATGTACAATAAACAATATATTGAGAAAGTGATATAATTAATTTATTATAACTATAAGCACTGAAGCAGGCATTGAAATAATAGTTTGTCAAACAGTGTTCTCACGGAATAACTCTCATCAAAAACATCCACTATGCAAGAGTCCTTATCTTCTCAGCCTTCCTCGCAGAAAACTTATTAGCATATTTAGGGTGAGAAAGTGGAGACTCTGGAGACACCTGGCAATAATAACCCACTCGGGAGTTGATAGAATGAACAGAGAAGAAAATTTACATATTATTATCAAATCTGATGCCGATTTTCTATATGCTTGAAATATTTTCGGTTTATACGTATTCAATATAAATTATTATGGATTTTTTAAAAGATATCAAATAAGAGCGATTCTTATATCAAATAAAAATTCTGAAAATTTCAGATAATATAATATAAATTCGATTTCTTTTTCCTCCAACTCCAAATTCTTCTGGAATCCATTTTGAATAAGTAAAATATGTGTAACTTCTCAGTCAAGAAAACTCTAAGTTAGAAACATTTGGCAACTTAGTTTTTTGATGCATACCAAAGACTTCCAAAAGAGAACAGAGAAAAACTCCACTTCATCGAGTTATCAAAATATTTCCATATTTGATGAAGAAAATTGAACTCCTGATGGATAAAAGTACAGCAATGCAAAAAATCTTTGAAATATATTATATTCAAAATAACAAAATAAATATATCATGCAGTTTACTAAATTTGAATGCATTAAATAGTTAGATTAAATTAACAATTAAAGCAAATTCAACATAGGTAACCGATTGTAGATATTGCAATTATTATCTAATTAATGCAGTAGAATTTTGTCTAGTAAATAACAATATTAATTTTAGAACATTACATTTTTCCATTTCAAATACAATAAACTTATCAAATTCAATTTTCAAGATAACTTTTCTGTTTGTTTTATTAAATTTATAAATCTGGATCTACAGCATGGAAACATCATAACTGAAACCTTTTCAAAATATGATTTTGTTGAATTTATCCAATTTTTACGATAGGCATATTTTAAAAATTGATCTATGTATACAATCATGTTACATTTCCATATCTAAAATAATCGCTTTACAGAGTCTAATATCATCCTCCTGGGTATCTTTTTCAGGGGAAATGAACTTTTCACCGCTGCACTCTTCCACGTCTGAACTATTCCCCGCCACACGATTCTCCGCCAGATTTTTCCTCGCCGGAATTTTCCCTGCCAGTGTAATCACTACCTCGTGCAAAATGCTTACTGTATGCTAAAAGTTTCTATTAGTATTTGAATATTCATGCAATATATATGGAACCTTGAAAGTTGTTACCACGAATCTTTATAATTAATTATTTGATTTCGAACAAAATGTGTCTTCTATGTTTGTTTTATCAATATTATACATTAATAGCTGAAAATATTGATATTTTATTCGGCGGAGAAAAGTTCAGGCGGGGAAAAGTCTGGTGGGAAAAGTCCTGACGGGGAAAAGTCCGGCGGGAAGAAGTCTAGCGGGGAAAAGTCCTACTGCCCTTTTTCAGATTAAAAGAGAGTTACTTCAACTTTTTTGTTTATATAATGGCACCTATCATATTTTTCAGGCCTTGAAATAGAGAATCTATGATGATGGTTTTCATTATGATGGGTTTTATGTTTTTATTTTAATTACACCATTAGAATATAGATAAGTTATATGAGAATTTAGATAACGACCAAAAAACTGTAACTAGATTTGGAGCGTGACATATTTTCATTTCTGTTAATACCTCTCACATCTGCGTAATTACGGCACCAACAAAAGATAATTATTCGAATTATCCATGTGTTTTGATTGCATTCATTTGAAAGCGGATAAATTTCTTCATTGTCCAGTTAAAAATTTTGAAGTGATCTGTTATAGTTGGTTTTACATAATAATTTAGTTTGGTATATTCAATAACGTAATTATTATTTTTCCATTCCCATTTCTATTAACCTTTATCAACGCGACGTGTGTTTTCTAAACACATTTTTTTAAATTACCTTTATTTCATTTCATTCCTTTAAATTTATCGGCCTTTCTTGACTTTGTTCCTACATAAAATACCAAATATAATTTTTTAAAGTTAAAAAATACTTACCTATCGGTGTGAATCAGCGTAAATCATGTTAATTAGGAAATTAATTGTAATGTGTTGACGTATGACAACGTATAAATACAGCATGGTAACCGCTAAACACCTACCAATCCATACGTTTTCATGGAGAACACATACACGGGTAAGAAACACAATCTCTCTTCCACCTAACCATAGCTCTGCTCTCTCAGTTGCCAATCTCGTATATACCTATGTATATTTATTTATTTATCTTTATTTGTTCAATATTTTTATCTGAAATTTTGTACACATTTATTTAGTATATATACTAAAAACTTGTAAAAAATACAGTAACGTTGGTTTATGAATAAACGAAGTGTTTTTTAAACACATAGTCAAGCCTCCCGATACCTTCAGAACGTCAAACACTTTATGGTTAAAATGTATTCTCAGGTCAAAATTTACTCCAGGAGTATGTAACGTCTACCGATTTAGGTTAAATTCATCTTTAACATATTATTTTGGACGATATTATTTGAGAAGTTGGTATTCCAGAGGATTTCTAAGAAATCCCTCAAGCAAGACAAATTTGTTCAGAAATAAATGTAGGTCGCAGTGACAATTTACTGTAGGCTTTAATTCGAGAAATAAAGTATAGAAAAAGAGGAACATATCAGTCGGATATTTATGTGGAAGATATGTATTTATATAATACACGAATTAACAGATAGACTAGAATATTTTTGTATATTAGTACTAAGCATTGCGAAAAATTAACTCCAAGTGAACGTTAGCAATTCATATAATAATTTTATTTGAGATACTATTCATTTTTATTCCATAAAATGAACACTGGACGATAATATTTTAGTTGGAAAATAATATATTTTGAAGTATAGATTAGTTACTTGAAATTTTAATTTTATCAATCTGTAATATACAAACTAAATTAATTTGCTTGTTTGGTGTTGAATTAAATAAAATTTGCATCAAATTTGCATCTAATTCACGGTATAACATTTCTGCGAAACCCTGATATTCATGTTGACATTGATGCAGCCATGTCATTGATTTTAACACCTCAACAATCTAATCCCAATCACGAAACAGTAGATTCGTGTTTTAAATCTTTATTACCGGTTATCATGAAGTTCTGAGCATCAAATATTATATTCGTTACATCACCATTTTAACACGTGTGGATGCTGAGAAATAAAATAATGACGACATTTTACAAATCGCATTTAGTCAAATGTCCTACGACTCTTAATCGGGATATCATATAAGCCTATTGTTCGATTTATCATAAGACTAATAAGACTATTATCTCTGGTATTACATCAGATATTCACTTAAGCGATACTGTCTGAAATTTAGATTTTTTGGTATAATGCGATGAATACCTACCGTTATCGATAATAATAGGCGACTGTACATTTGCCGACTGGGTTTTACGTCTGATCTACGGGAGAAGCTAAACACATTTGAGACCTAATAAATTGCACTGAATGTTAGCACACTGCACAGGTAGTTAAGATGTCTTGAGCATATGGTACTGACTTAGTTAGTGTAATATCTCTGTGAGACGGGGCTGATGGAGTACCTAATATGGACGTCCAAAACTCAATTCGTTATATTTCATAAATTTTTATGATTATTGGTAGAAATTATTATTGCTAACAAAGAATTGATTGCCACAAAAATTATTTAATTATTATTTAAGTAAAAGACGATAGGAAAAAATTCACTCTATTGCTACCGCTTTCATTTTTTCTGGAACCTAATTTCTCTGTCATATTCTGAATGAAAAAAATATGAATGAATGAGTATAAATGTTGGTCTGAATGAAATACAATTAAAATACAATACAATGCAATTTGTGCAAATTAATCAATCATCATAAAATGGAAATTATTATTCAGCTTCAGCCTTCAATTAGATCACTTCTTATTTGTATATTCTGTGACTTTACCCTATTTGAAGAAAGTTCCTACATCGTATTCCCCAAAGGGGATTTGATTGTTCTGTTGCATTAATTAAGAGTGAAGGCTCTCATTCATATTGAAACTTTACTACGAAAAATAAGATCTTTTACAATCTGAAATATAATCAAGAGGGAATTTAAAAAAATCCAAAATTGAATAATGGAAGAAAGAAACTAAATATAACCCTCACTCTGTTGGTTTTCCTTAGATGAACTTTTATAAAGAATATCAGAAAGTTTCCCTTTGTGATCTTAGAAGTCAATTAAACTAAATAAGGAAAGAAACTGTTTCTTTTTTACAACTTACAAGATTTAGTTAGGATTAATATATGTAAGTGACTTCTAAATATTCCGTATATATATTTCAATAACTATTTGTAATACTGCTCATTTAAAGTAAAACAGAAAAATTTATGACATATATAACTTACTTATTATTTTTATTATTATTGACACAAATTAATAATGATACTTATTTCATGTAACTGATAGTAAACGAGAATAGCTATTTTTTATTAAAAGTTTGATTTAACCCTAATGAGCTTGACGTGTGTTTTCTAAGAACAACCTTTATATATTACTTTATGTCTTTCATGTCATTCCTTTAAATTTATCGGCCTTTCTTGACTTTATTCCTATTAAAATAACAAACATATTTTTGTTTTTAAATGAAAAAAAATATTTAAGTATCAGCGTAAAACACGTAAATTAGGAAAATAAAATTAATGTGGTGACTTGTGGCAACGTAGTTTGGTACAGCTTTGTATAGCTTGGTACCCACTAAACACACATATGTAAGTCCATACGTTTTCATGGAGAACACTTACACACGTGAAAAACACACACTCTCTTCCACCCAATCACAGCTCTGCTTTCTCAGTTGTCAATGTCTTATATACCTATGTATTTATTTCTCCTTAAATTTTCAATATTTTCAGTTTAAATTTGGTACACATCAGTTTAGTATATATATTAACAGCTTGTAAAAAATACAGTACTGTTGTTTTTTAAATAAACACATAGCCAAGCCTTCCGATACCTTCTGAACGTCAAATTCATTAGGGTTAAATACAACCAATTAATTTATTCATGCGAATTGATTTTGATTTCTATTATCAAAAGTAATTTGATATAAAAAATAAAACAATTAGGTATGGTAAAATGTATACATATTACATATGTTATTATTAGAAATGTGAACACATGTGATAATCTATCACATTTGTTCTATATACTATAATAAATAGCTGTGCCAGTCGGTCAGTTTGTCACAAAATGTGTTAAACAGTCAAAGACATATTAGTTGACTAGACCAAGACCGAAACTTATTTGTTGGTTTTCCAATTACGTAAAATTTCAACTGGTCTAAGTAGTATAAATGATTGCATTGACTGAATAAAGCAACTACAGCTACTTTGACATATCGATAATTATGTAACCTTATAATGTAAATATGGAGATATGTAGATTATATATTGTATGCCAACCAATACAAGTTGTAATTATTGCTTCATTATTTGCTTTGATTGCTCACTAAAGTGAATCATATATTATTAACATACTATTAAATTCACCTTCTATATACTGAATTAAATAAATAACATTTTTAAATAGGTATTCTATGTTAGGAAGATTGGACGAGAACTATTTCAATTAGTCTTTGAATTACTATTTATTGATAGAATTAACTATTCTCCGTTAAAATACAGTTATATGCAAATTCATATAATTATTATTGAAAGACACGATTCCAACTGTAAACTTAAAATTATTATCCTCCCTTATACTGAATAGCAAATCCTGTTATATTTCAACTGTCTGCCACTTCATTCCCCAATATTTATATCCATTCTCAGATGAATTTGGCTCATTCACTGGATGGGTGAATGAAAGCTGCAAGATTTAGTGATCTCCGTACTGTTCGGATGTTAAGAAATCGGTGGGACGAAAACAGACTACAGGAAGCAATTGAAATAAATTCTAGAAGTTAAACTGAGGTAGATCGACCAGATAAGCTATTAAAATAATTCTAATTCATTGGATGACATTAAAACAACAAAATATTATTTAGCTGTTAAAATGATATAATCTGCAGAAATAAAAATGAACTGGCACGAATTATTGGAAAATTCTTTTTGTTGATAATAATAATTCGAATGACTAATATTTTTCGTCGTTTAGATAAGGTATTTGGTTAAATGATTATTTTTGAATGTGTTCGTTGTGAAAATGAAATTCTAATTTCAACTAATTAAAACTAATTGCATAATAAAATACGATTTCGTTAAAACTCTCCATATTTTGATATTAGTGATGGAGATAATCGATACATTTAAATTATACTAAAAAGAAACTTCTTGTTTTGATGAACAAAACATTTCAAATGTTCCATTTTAAGTATTTCTGTAATTCTGAATATCAATTTGAGTCTCTCAAAAGAAATTGTTCTATTTCAAAAAGAATGAAGAAAATTGACGATGTTTTCATACAAGCACATTCGTTAATATATAAATTTTATACATCCTCATTGTCTCCAGAAATTCTAAATCACCATTTTATATTCCCAATTCCCACCAACGTTCACCATATTTGTCAACATCTATCGAAAGCTTCCAGTTACGAACAGCAATAACTTGGTTGTAGTTCTGTTACGAGAACAAAAGTCAGAAAATCGAAGACATTTGTCAGTGATACGATAGACCGTTATTGCTCTCAGGACATTGAGCATAGAGCAGTTATACCAACAGCAATGATTTAACTTGGCCTACTAATAGCAATGATTGAACCAGGCCTACCAACAGTAATGGTTTATCCAGGCTACCAACAGTAGTGATTGAACCAGGCATAACAACAGATATGATTGAACCAGGCCTACCAACAGTGATGGTTTAACCAGGCTACCAACAACAATGATTCAATCAGGCACCCCAGCAACATTGATTCAACCAGGATTAATAATTGGACCAGGCTTACAAACAGCAATACTTGAACCAGGCTTGACAACAGTAATGGGTGAACTATTCGTGGTTTGTCACTTGAAAATGTTCAGTGAGAATATTAATAACAGTAAGAAAGGATAGGAAATTGTTTATAAAGGTAGTGCAAAGTAGTATATGTTGCGCATTCTCAATAAAACATCCATGGTTAAATTATCATGTTTCCAATTGAGATGATTTATCAGGAAATTTATACTGCTACTATATATAATTAGCACTTATAAGCACTGAATTCTTAACACATCATGATTAACATAAATACTTATTACGAGAAGATCCCCTCGCCAATGTGTACATTTTTGTAAAGATGTACCATCGTTTGTGGATGACATTAGTTATGCAGGTCACAACTGCTGTTGATTTTCATCCCGTATTCCAAGCATTCACTTCTCCTTGCTGTCCAGAGACTCTCAACTGAGCATTTTTATGTTCGTTGAAGAGAAGCTTCGGAGGAGAGGAGAGATGAAACTATTTATATAGTTTTAGTATATCTCACTCTTGTTTCAACTTGGTAATTATTATTTTAATACTCATTTCAATTACAGAAGTCAGTGTTAGGATTATTCCCTGACTAGAATGATTCATTTCTTTGACAGAGATCGTTTTTCTTCCTTCGGTATTGGTAAGACATGATGATAAAATTAATGTAACGGTTGGTGATTCTTTCCTCTTTCGATCATTAAAAATGTTATGTGGTGTTGTGAAACTATATTTTCTAAGGCTGCTCCAAGCCGTCGGTGGGCACTTTCAGCGGTTCTAGGAATTTTCGCCGTGGGAAAATTCGCCGTCGGAATTTTTGCCGTAGGAAAATTCGCCGTTAGGAAAATTCGCTGTGAGGGATATTCGCCGTGAAGAAGAAATTATAGAAGACATAACTATTCAAACACCTATAAGTATTAATAAAAAATATTGATAATTATAAAGTAAACCATTTTGTTAAATAACTAATATTAGAATTTATAATTGTAAAGATTAATTGTAGGTGATTATGTAATATTGTATATCTGATGAAACTATGATGCCAAACACTTATGTTAATTGTTCATATATGCAATGTATATTTTTTAATCAGTAATCGTATAATTTTGTGTCACGTGAGGTCGCTGTATAACATTTGGAGTGTTTTGATTGGTTCACTAAATAGTCGAAGCTAATTTCTTTGTTAAAAAAAATGTTCAGTAAAGATGAATAAGATCACTAGTGATAGTCAGCTGTGTTTTGGCTAATCCTAATCGGTTTACGTCAGTTCCTCTTAAATGTGTTAAGTGTTCCTGTGTGTTTAATATTGTGAATTTAAGATCAAGCTTTTCTAATTATTTTACTATTCTGAGTTATTGATGGTTTCATACCTACCTAATTATTTTTTATTTATTAATTCGGTATTACATTGTACGGTTTACCTCTTGAAATCTGAATTATTGTGCATGTCACAAATATTTCAAGGTAGTACCTACACTGATAAGAGTGCTACATTTAAAATATCTCTCTTCTGAGTGTATGTGATCTCTCTACACTAATATTCCATTCATTTCTATTTTAGAATCCATAAAAATTTTCGTTACTGCGATTCTAACGTAATATGAGAAATAAATAAGAATATATATACTCCTATTTACCGACTTTTTTGCGTACTACATTTCGGTAGCCAAATTACTACATTCTTGCGGAGCTACTACTTTTCTGCGAAGTAGTATATTATGGATTGTAAAATACGCAAAAAGTGGTACTCTTGCAAGAAAGTAGTAATTTATAGAAATTAATATTTCGTTTTCTTCCCAGTTTTCTATACAATAAATTCTCTTTAATTCATAAGTACAGCTAAGACTATATTATTTTACTATCACTCGATCACAGGATAGATAAGGTGATTTCCTTCGATCGGAAAAAACTGATGAGGTGATGACTGTGAGTGACTGAATGACTGTGAGTAACTGAATGACTGTGAGTGACTTAATGACTGTGAGTGACTGAATAACTGTGAGTGATTGAATAACTGTGAGTGACTGAATGACTGTGTGTGACTGAATGACTGTGATTGACTGAATAACTGTGAATGAGTGACTAAATCACTGTGAGTGACTGAATGAATGTGAGTGACTGAATAACTGTGAGTGAGTGACTAAATCACTGTGAGTGACTAAATCACTGTGAGTGACTAAATCACTGTGAGTGACTAAATCACTGTGAGTGACTAAATCACTGTGAGTGACTAAATCACTTATCACTGTGAGTGACTGAATGACTGTGAGTGACTGAATGACTGTGAGTGACTAAATCACTGTGAGTGACTAAATCACTGTAAGTGACTGAATGACTGTGAGTGACTGAATGACTGTGAGTGATTGAATGAATGTGAGTGACTGAATGAATGTGAGTGACTGAATGACTGTGAGTGACTGAATGACTGTGATCGACTGAATAACTGTGAGTGACTAAATCACTGTGAGTGAGTGACTAATTCACTGTGAGTGACTGAATGACTGTGAGTGACTGAATGACTATGAGTGACTTAATGACTGTGAGTGACTAAATCACTGTGAGTGACTGAATGACTGTTAGTGACTGAATGACTGTGAGTGACTGAATAACTATGAGTGACTAAAAGACTGTGAGTGACTGAATGAATGTGAATGACTGAATGACTGTGATTGCCTGAATGACTGTGATTGCCTGAATGACTGTGAGTGACTGAATGACTGTGAGCGACTGAATGACTGTGAGTGACTGAATGACTGTGAGTGACTGAATGATTGTGAGTGACTGAATGACTGTGAGTGACTGAATGACTGTGAGTGACTGAATAACTGTGAGTGACTAAATGACTGTGAGTGACTAAGTGACTGTAAGTGACTGAATGACTGTGAGTGACTGAATGACTGTGAGTGACTGAATGACTGTGAGTGACTGAATGACTGTGAGTGACTGAATGACTGTGAGTGACTAAATGACTGTGAGTGACTGAATGACTGTGAGTGACTGAATGAATATGAGTGACTTAATGACTGTGAGTGATTGAATGAATGTGAGTCACTGAATGACTGTGAGTGACTAAATCACTGTGAGTGACTAAATCACTGTGAGTGAATGACTAATTCACTGTGAGTGACTGAATGACTGTGAGTGACTGAATGACTGTGAGTGACTGAATGACTGTGAGTGACTGAATGACTGTGAGTGACTGATTGACTGTGAGTGACTGAATGACTGTGAGTGACTGAATGACAGTGAGTGACTGAATAACTGCGAGTGACTGAATAACTGTGAATGAGTGACTAAATCACTGTGAGTGACTGAATGAATGTGAGTGACTGAATAACTGTGAGTGAGTGACTAAATCACTGTGAGTGACTAAATCACTGTGAGTGACTAAATCACTTATCACTGTGAGTGACTAAATCACTTATCACTGTGAGTGACTAAATCACTGTGAGTGATTAAATCACTGTGAGTGACTGAATGACTGTGAGTGACTGAATGACTGTGAGTGACTAAATCACTGTGAGTGACTAAATCACTGTGAGTGATTAAATCACTTATCACTGTGAGTGACTAAATCACTGTGAGTGACTAAATCACTGTGAGTGACTAAATCACTGTGAGTGACTGAATGAATGTGAGTGACTGATTGACTGTGAGTGACTGAATGACTGTGATCGACTGAATAACTGTGAGTGACTAAATCACTGTGAGTGAGTGACTAATTAACTGTGAGTGACTGAATGACTGTGAGTGACTGAATGACTATGAGTGACTTAATGACTGTGAGTGACTAAATCACTGTGAGTGACTGAATGACTGTTAGTGACTGAATGACTGTGAGTGACTGAATAACTATGAGTGACTAAAAGACTGTGAGTGACTGAATGAATGTGAATGACTGAATGACTGTGATTGCCTGAATGACTGTGATTGCCTGAATGACTGTGAGTGTGGTAATGTAAACACAGCAATTGTGTATGCATTACTATCATCACGAACCTATATGATTGTAAGTAAGTGACAGTCAAGTCAGTTACCGATTCGCTCTCGTGAGCTACACACCTTATCTCCTGTTCGTAGTTATTTGAGACCTTAACTTGCGAGCGTTCTAGTGGAGATATTCTTTGTAATAACATGTGCTTGACCAATGAATATATTCTCTTTAAGTGTTAAATACTTTACCATTATTACCCTTAAATACAGTTAAGCTTGGACCAGAGGCCTGAGGTCGGAACCATAGTGGCAAGGTGGTTCTAGGGCATGGTACCATGAGTATTTAGTAGAAAGAGATATATAAAGAGAAAGGGATCTGAAAATACTATAAGAGTAGGATCCTATCACTTAGAGCCCATACACTGAGACGTTATAAGGAAGTAAACTAACAACGTCACATTGGTGGCCGTATGGTGCGTGATTAAGTAATTCGAATTTAATGTGCGGAAATTCAATTACTAAAGTAAAAGATTGAAAGCTTTGTAATTTACCAAAAACTAAGTTAACCATCTGATTGGAGAGTATTTGATTACAGCAAGACCGGGTTTTGCGACCCTATATGAAGGTACGATCCAATTAAGGTGTTCAGTTTTTGTGATAAAGTATAAAGATAATTCAACTCAAGGTCAAGCAAACGGCATCTCGAAAATTATCGGAAGGATAAGGAGAGTACAGATGGCCTAATTTGAAATTTGAATGAGCAGAGACAATCAACAAGACTGACCAGTCTGAAAAAAAAAAAAAATTCTGGAAATTCTGGAAAATTCTGGAAAATTCTGGAAGAAACTGGAAAGCACGGAGGGAGGAAGCGAATGGGTTAAGCGTTGCACGTTGACGAATGGTGATGGAAAACATTCGATTATAAACAACATGCAAAAAAGCCGTAAATCAACCAGAAATTGAGAGTCTAATTTGTTTAAATACTACATCCGAAAAGTATTTATTCAAACTGCAACATTCAGTGAACATTCAACATTCAGTGATAAGTTAACATTCAGTGAACATTCAACATTCAGTGATAAGTTAACATTCAGTGAACATTCAACATTCAGTGATAAGTTAACATTCAGTGAACATTCAGTTAACATACAGTGCATAACAGTCAGTGCACAACGTTCAGTGAATATTCAGTTAACATCATAACAGTTAACATCAGAGCAAAAATCAACGACAAAACCTGATAAGCGGGACCCACTGTACATGGAACCGGAAGTTGAGTATAACATATAAATCTAATGTCATCTTTGCTTTCAGTCTCATTTTTGAAGCGATCAGAGTAAGATCTAAGTGTTAGACCTTAGTCAGTGGTGAATAAATCTGTTCTGTTTAGTCAAGAATTGTGTTGATGAATAAGCAATAAGCAGAAGGTAATTAATCATTACTGCAGCAGTTATAATTATAGATGTATGTGTGCATGCATTTCTTTTAGCTTTGAATTGCTGAGTGTCATTATAAGTTGACAGGTATAAATATTTTATATTTATTGATTTAACAAATATTGCTCTATATTTAATTATATTTCATTTATTATTTATTGATTATTTTTTATGTTTGACGGATTATTTTTTTGGATAGCCTATTATATTTTCTTCTTTTTTTTCGTAATTAGTGATTACACGTGCATTACACTTGTTTAAGTACACAATAACACCTCATTAGGATAGGAAGCACATGCCAACCTCAGAGGACGAAGCGATTAATGCTGAGGCTGTAGAACTTAGATCTGGAAGACGAACTAAACCCAGAGTACAGAAAACTAAACAGCCCAAGACACCACCCAAAACACCACCCAAAACACCACCCAAAACACCACCCAAAACACCCCCCAAAACACCCCCCAAAACACCCCCCAAAATGTCGGTTGAATTAACACAAGCTCAACTCCAAGAGATAATTAAAAGTAGAAGTACGACGATCATAAATTCTGATTCATTGCCGATATTCAGGGGAAGAAGAAGGCCAGAGGATCCAGCTTCCGAGGAGAAGAACACGTTCCGTCAGCATCTCAGCCTATTAAATAATCATATATCCAGCTTAGGGGATAAAGATGACGCAGAAAAAAAGAAGATCCTTTTCAGGAGCGCTGATTGCAAGCTAGGAGATTTTCAAATTACTGTTAATAACGTGGTTAACGGTAAAACATTTAAAGATAGCACATACCAAGAGATATGCACGGTACTAGAAGACATATATGTGCAGAAAGACAGCAAGGATATCTACAGTGTATGTCATGAATTATACACTAATAAATTGAAGGATGAGACTACAGCTGCCAGTGACATCTTAAGTACATTAGAAAAGATAGGCGAAGTCACGGATTTTATATTAAATGACGTCACAATGAACGCCCAATTTCCAATAAGGACAGCAACTGAAAGTGATGAATCATTCACACGCAAATTAAAAAATCACGCAAAAGATCTTATGAATACATCAATGTATTTAACGATATTGGGTCCACAGATCAACCCTAGTATCATCAAAGGAGTCGTTGAAGGTCCTTTTAAGACAACAGCTAATTTACTGTCTGCTACAACGAAGAAAATAAGATCTTTGCCACATGATAAAAAAATTCTAATACCAAAGAAGAATTTCAATGACACAGAAACTTTTTTGATAGAAAAACCCGAGGGTGAGAATCAAGGCAAGTTCCACGAGGATATGCAGGAAGATACAGAAGCATATTACACTTATGACAGAGGAACAGCAGGTAGGTATGCACGTAGAAGCAGATTCAAATACAATCACACAGGAAGAGCATATGTACACAACATTAATAACCCCCACCCTACCCTTACCCCTCACAGCAGCAGTGGTACAATTAAGTGCTACCGTTGCAACAAAATAGGACATATAGGTAGAGAATGTCGCGCTCAACAACAACAGAACAAGGATTTTCGCAAAAACATGTGAATACAAACACAAGTAAAAAACAAGATAGGTCTCACGGGAAAACGGTCGGTAGCTCCGTGTACGAATGTGAATTGAACATGAATAAATTAGATCCAGTGCACGTTAAATTCAATGGTAAAAGTAAATCGTCACTCAACACAAGTTGTGAATGTAAAAATAAGTTCGATTTATTAAAAGAAGAAGAGTTAAGCGTTGAGGATAAAAAAACGAGCGAAACATATATAACAGTCCAATTAGTAAAAAATAAAGATGAATTAAGCGGATTGATGGACTGTCATTATACGATAAAAGGGACTTCTAAGCCAACGATAATTTTACATAGTAAAGAATTTGATTGGGAAGCTTTAATAGATTCAGGAAGCGAGCGAACGATTTTAAACAGTCGTAATTTTAATTACAAGGCGAGTCACGAGGACATAATAAAATCAAACGTAACTATTAAAGGCATAAACGGACGTTCCGAAGTAAAAGGTGAAGTAAAATTTGAATTAATGTCGAAATCGCACAAGCAAACAGTAAACGCTTTACTAATCAACAACAACAGCTTACCATATGATGTAATATTAGGAAGGGACGTGTTAACGAACGCGCAAATTGATTTTGATAAGAAAATATTAAAATTAGGTGAAGAAAAAATTCCGTTTATGGAAAAACGTAGAATAGCTACTAAAGAACTATTAAGCACATATTGCTTAATATCTGAATTGGTCCTTACTTCAAATAGATCAAAACGAAGAACGTTGATAAGACAAATAAACGAACGAACAAACAGCCGCAGTAGTATAGCGAAAGTAAGGGTTAAACCTCAACAAAAAGGGCAAACGGAGGTTATGAAATCCGAGGTAAAAACGAAGTCAAGGAATAAAAATAAAAAACGCGAGAAGAACGGAAATGTTCATATAAATAGCCAAGTCGTTGAGGCAAACAGCGTACAAATATTGTATGGATTTGTCAAAAACAACGAAGCAGGAAGTTATATTATAGCTAAAAGAAGTTTCAATAGTGGTTTAGTGATAGCCGAAACACTAATAAAAATCGAAGACACAAAAAAAGAGGGAGATCAAGTGTCAATATGCCCAGTTTTCGTAATGAATCCGACGGATAGTGATATCATATTACGGGACAATATGATAGTTGGAAGCCTCCAGACGTACGAAGAGCAAGTCGAAGTAAATATAGCGACTATATCGGAGTGTTTAAATAATAGGACTCATAAATCTAGGTTAGGAAACGTGTTGAGTGACGAAAAAACAAAGCCATTTGAACGAAACGTTACCCCTGAACTAATTTATGAAAAGTCAAAGGTACATGCAGTTGGAACTAATGGAGAGCCATTAGTTACAACGCATGGCAACCGAGATATGAAGTGTAAAATATCACGTGACGGAAGCGCTGATAGAAGCCGTGACAGCACATTAAGTGCTGATGTAGAAAACAATTCTCAGACAGTGCCATCAGCACCGAGAAGGTTAGTTAATGCTGACATATCATGTGGAATGTCAGAGTATGAAGACAAAATGACGCAGTTACTAAATGACTTTAGAGACGTAATCACGATCAATGACGAAGAAATCGGGACTACTAGTATATGTAAACACACAATAATATTGAAAGATCCTAATATAGTGATAAACAAGATACCGTATAGAATACCACATCAATTTCAAGAACAACTTGAAGAAGTCAATAAGTCAATGTTAAAGGAAGGAACTATAGAACCTTCAATGTCCGAGTACAACTTCCCGGTAATCGTGGTTCATAAAAAGAATGGGGAAATACGACCCGTAATAGATTTCAGATCATTAAATAAGTGTGTCCATATACAAGGATTTCCTTTACCTAGGGTTGACGACATGCTTGGATCTTTAGGTGGATCAAAGATATTTTCTAGTTTAGATCTGAGGAGTGCATTTCACCAGGTGGAACTCTCCGAGGAGTCTAAAAAACTTACAGCATTTGCGGTAAATGGTAAAAAGTGGCAGTTCAGAAAGCTACCATTCGGTTATGTCAATAGTCCAAAAGTATTTCAAGCAATAATGACAAAAGCGTTAAGTAATGTATTAGGGAAACTATGTTTCGTATTTATTGATGACATCCTAATTTTTAGTCGATCATATGAACAACATTTAAATGATATTGGCCAAGTGCTAATGAATTTACGTGACGCTCATTTGAGATTAAAATTAGAGAAGTGTGAATTCTTTAAACACGAAATTAATTTTCTGGGACATTGAGTCACTACTGAGGGCATCCGATGTATCCAAAACGAAAAACTTAGAGAAGCATCTAGACCAACAGATGTAAAACAACTTCAGCGATTTTTAGGGCTTGCGAATTATTTTCGTAAGTTCGTACCTAAATTTAGTCAGAAAGCCGTCCCATTATATAGACTATTAAGGAAGGACACTAAATTTGACTGGACTGACGAGTGTGAGGTTAGCTTCACTAGTCTCAAAAATATTTTGACATCAGATACGGTTTTAGCTCATCCAAATTATTCCAGACCATTTTATTTATTTACTGACAGCTCAAATATCGGAGTTGGCGCAGCACTGCTACAACCAGATTCGACCAAAAGCAAAACATTAAGACCCATAGCATATTTCAGTATATCATTAAATTCTACTCAAAAAAGGTACTCCACGACTAAACAAGAGTTTCTTGCAATACATCTAGCTTTAAAGGAATTTCAATATCTATGTCTAGGGTATCCTATTACCATTTTAACTGATCACAAACCTTTATGTGCATTTTTTGGTAATAAACTTCCATTAGACACGGCTTTAGCCAGGTGGGCAATAGAGGCTAGCACATATGAGTGTACCATCAAATATTTTGAAGGTAAGCGCAATGTGGTAGCAGATACCCTTAGTAGATTAACTCCTTTAACGGAAGAAACAATAGATGATTTTGAACTTTTAACACCATCTAATGAAAGTTGTAATTCAATTGAAAATTATATAGCAACCACAAGATCGAGGGCTAAGCTAAATGTACCACAAATTATTAACAACAATGACAGTGACTCAGAAACAGACTCAGAAAACGAACAAGAATCAGATCCATCTAAATTGTATAAAATCAACAAAGAAAAACCATTTCTGAACTACATACCTAAACACTAAGATATAACATGGACTTTAAACAGACTAAAGACTGCACAGTCAAACGACTTTGCTTGTAAGGAAATAATGGATATATTACATAAAAAACAATTAGGAACATCTAGGAACGTAGCTGAATTTTTCATGTTAGACGGAATATTATATCGACATCGGAAAATAGATACTCGGGCAGCCAGTATTGTTAATTATGTTATACCAAATGAAATGATCAATTTAGTAATTAATTCAATACATTTTAACCCCATTGTGGTTTAGCTCATACGCTATTTCAATTTCGACTAAAATATTATCATTTTCAAGAAAGATCGGTCATAGAATCTTTTATTAAAAGATGTGACGTTTGCAAAATCCTTAAAGGAAGTCTAGATACACCAATTAAATTAATGTCTGCCCCAGTAGCTAATACACCATTTGAAACAGTTTCATTTGATTTTATAGGACCTTTTATAACAACTGACACGAACAACAAATATATTTTATCAATAACATGTATGTTGACAAGATATAACGAATTACACGCAGTAGCTGACAAATCAACTAACACAGTAATTGATTGTTTAAGTAAAACATTTAGTCGTTGTGGATATCCCAAAACGTTAATGTCGGATTGTGCGAAAGAATTCAAGTCTAACGCAATTAGAACTTTCAGTGAAATACATCAGATATACAAATGTGAGGTATTACCATATTCAGCATATTCCAATGGAATTTGTGAACGTAATAACCAGAGAATTAACAAATTATTAAGATTCTATGTAGCCACAGTAGATCACAATAATTGGGACATGTTTCTCGATATTGTCCAAAACACAATTAACAACCAATTAAATTTGACCTTGAAAGATACACCCTCATACGCTCTTTTTGGGAGAGACACATCACCAAATATTCAAGCAGAAAATTTGGATAACATTTACAATTTAGATACATCAGAATCAATAGTCAAAATCAAGGCCAGACAAGCTCTATTTATTCAAGATCAGATAAGAGCTAACATAATTAATCAATCAAACAAACGCATAATTTACCACAATAAGACACGAAAAGACAAAATTATACAGATAGGTGATCGAGTATTAATTAGAAATCATCAAAAAACACATAAATTACAATTAAATTGGATAGGACCAGGTACAGTATTACAAGTGAAAAAAAACAAAGCTATAATTCAATTAGGACATCAAACGATAACGAGCAATATAAATTATCTAACTAAGTTGGAAAAATTCACAACAAATTAATTAAATAATTTCATTAACATCATTAAACAGGAAATCAAATTATGAGAAATTTGAATATAAACAAACATCATATAGCCCACAAAAGGAACACATAAAACGAAGTAACATGAGTAACATGTTACATTTACACGAACACGTGACATATAACACGCAAAGAGTCAGAGAAATGTTTACATTTTTTTTGCTTACGCGAGTCAAACAAACAGAGCATACAATTCATTGTTCAAACTACAATATTTCCTTTGCTCAGTAAGAGAATTATTGTATGTATTTAATTTTATGTATTTTAATTGTAATATTTGTATGTATTTAGTTTAAGTTGATGGGATGAATTATGAATTTTATTAATATAAAATTTCATATAATAATTTTAAGAGGATTAATTTTTTTTGTTGTATGCATGTTAATTTTAAATTTTGTGTTTATATGTTGGTGTAACGAATAAGATGAATTATATTCTGTAAGCGTAGTAGTAAAATTGTTTGAAATCAGAATGAAAATTTGAAAAAAAAAATATATATATATATTCAAATTTAGGATGAAATACTGAAATAATTTAAAAGCAAAAATGATTAATTCAAAATGAGACTGAAATCTGATAAAATACCTAAAAAATGAACAGGGGCCATGATCTAACAGTATCGTTTTGATTTCAGTGACCGTGAGGCAGCAAGGTCACAGCCATCCACACAGCCAACAGACCCAAATACAGCCAGTGACTGACTCTCAGCCACTCACAGCCGGTTGACACACAGGACTGTAATTCAAGGTCGGGAGAAGTAATCAGCTGGAGCGATGGGACAGTCTCAGAGCAACTATGACCTGAACTCAGTAGTGGAGCTGATACAGAAATCAACTTCGATGAACAAGGCTCATTTGGAGCAGACCATTAAAAACATGGGGTCTACAAAGTACGACCTAATACCAGATTTGTTTAGCGACGTTTTGGTATTAATTCTAACATTGCTAGTTGTGATGATTCTGGTATGTGGTTACAATCAGTCAAGAAAGATTAAGTCCGAAGAGGATATGAAAATGTATGAAATGCGGAATTTGAGGTCTAAGATGGCGACTGAGGCCTTTAATCAGATAAAACGCGGTACCCCTTTAGATCAGGGGAACTAGGTGGAACAGTAAATGTATTCAATGATCAGGCAGTTAATATACAGGCGACAACAATTATAGTAATGCCTCAGGCAAAACGAAAACCAAAAAGCGAAATTACCAAAACTAAACCTAACAGCATTTAAGATTTTTTTTTCTCAAACTCAATTTGATCATTATTTTAAATTTTTTTTTAATTTTAAGTTTGGGTAATTTTAAGTGAAAATTAATAATAATCGTTTTTTCAATTGAATTTAATTTTAAGTTTAATTTTTTTTTCGGTGTTAATTTTAAGATTTAAATTTAAAGATCACAACTGTCTCAAAATTTGATAAAGATGATCAAAATTCATATAAATTCAATTACGAATATAAATTCATTAAAAGGTCATAAAATACGATATCATAACATATGATAAATTAAAATGAAAAATTACTTTTATCAATAAAGAAGGAATTTTATTAAAATAAAACCTAACTAAGTAAAATGAAATATATTTTTATAAATGAAAATTTTTTTTTGATTATAAATTTTTTTTTAAATGTAAAGGCAGTAACAATTTGTGTAATGTATTGGAGTGATCAAAGGTCTCTGCTAATATTTAGACTAATAATCTACATATTAGGAGGGGAGGGGTGTGATCTCAAATAGATTAGGCAAGTTATTACGTTTATAAAATGAAAAAGTTGTTACATTTTTGAACTGAGACATATTAGGTAGGAGTAACTTAGATTATTTTGAGAATAAATAAAAATATTGTTAAAGCAAAATTAAGATTGTATAGGTAAGATTAAAAATTTAAGAAAATTTGGTGAATGCACATTAGTCTTACATATTTCTAGAACGAATTAAAACTCAAATGTTTCAATTTTCTAATAATGTATTTATTACCGGTTCGAGAAATTTCAAGAGATCCAAAACACATGTTTCCACTAACAGCGTGAGCGTCTGAACATTGTTCAATATAGAGTAACAATAGGTAGACAAACCAGCTGGCAGTTTTGGAAAAATGTGAATTGTAACTTTGAAATTTTCGGAAGGGGGGAGCGATGTGGTAATGTAAACACAGCAATTGTGTATGCATTACTATCATCACGAACCTATATGATTGTAAGTAAGTGACAGTCAAGTCAGTTACCGATTCGCTCTCGTGAGCTACACACCTTATCTCCTGTTCGTAGTTATTTGAGACCTTAACTTGCGAGCGTTCTAGTGGAGATATTCTTTGTAATAACATGTGCTTGACCAATGAATATATTCTCTTTAAGTGTTAAATACTTTACCATTATTACCCTTAAATACAGTTAAGCTTGGACCAGAGGCCTGAGGTCGGAACCATAGTGGCAAGGTGGTTCTAGGGCATGGTACCATGAGTATTTAGTAGAAAGAGATATATAAAGAGAAAGGGATCTGAAAATACTATAAGAGTAGGATCCTATCACTTAGAGCCCATACACTGAGACGTTATAAGGAAGTAAACTAACAACGTCACATTGAGTATGGGGAATGACTGAATGACTGTGATCGACTGAATAACTGTGAGTGACTAAATCACTGTGAGTGAGTGACTAATTCACTGTGAGTGACTGAATGACTGTGAGTGACTGAATGACTATGAGTGACTTAATGACTGTGAGTGACTAAATCACTGTGAGTGACTGAATGACTGTTAGTGACTGAATGACTGTGAGTGACTGAATAACTATGAGTGACTAAAAGACTGTGAGTGACTGAATGAATGTGAATGACTGAATGACTGTGATTGCCTGAATGACTGTGATTGCCTGAATGACTGTGAGTGACTGAATGACTGTGAGCGACTGAATGACTGTGAGTGACTGAATGACTGTGAGTGACTGAATGATTGTGAGTGACTGAATGACTGTGAGTGACTGAATGACTGTGAGTGACTGAATAACTGTGAGTGACTAAATGACTGTGAGTGACTAAGTGACTGTAAGTGACTGAATGACTGCGAGTGACTGAATGACTGTGAGTGACTGAATGACTGTGAGTGACTGAATGACTATGAGTGACTTAATGACTGTGAGTGATTGAATGAATGTGAGTCACTGAATGACTGTGAGTGACTAAATCACTGTGAGTGACTAAATCACTGTGAGTGAATGACTAATTCACTGTGAGTGACTGAATGACTGTGAGTGACTGAATGACTGTGAGTGACTGAATGACTGTGAGTGACTGAATGACTGTGAGTGACTGATTGACTGTGAGTGACTGAATGACTGTGAGTGACTGAATAACAGTGAGTGACTGAATAACTGCGAGTGACTGAATAACTGTGAGTGACTGAATCACTGTAAGATACTCGAGGTAACACACCAATAGAGTGCTATGTGATACACGAAGTAACACACCAATAGATTGCTATGTGATACACGAAGTAACACACCAATAGAGTGCTATAGGATACATGAGGTAACACACCAATAGAGTGCTATAGGATACATGAGGTAACACACCAATAGAGTGCTATTGTATACACGAGGTAACACACCAATAGATTGCTATAGGATACACGAGGTAACACACCAATAGAGTGCTATAGGATACATGAGGTAACACACCAATAGAATGCTATAGGATACACGAGGTAACACACCAATAGAGTGCTAAAGGATACATGAGGTAACACACCAATAGAGTGCTATAGGATACATGAGGTAACACACCAATAGAGTGCTATAGGATACATGAGGTAACACACCAATAGAGTGCTATAGGATACATGAAGTAACACACCAATAGAGTGCTATAGGATACACGAGGTAACACACCAATAGCTTGCTATAGGATACTCGAGGTAACACACCATGAGGTGTGTTACATGAGGTAACACACCAATAGATTGCTATAGGATACACGAGGTAACACACCAATAGAGTGCTATAGGATACACGAGGTAACACACCAATAGAGTGCTATAGGATACACGAGGTAACACACCAATAGAGTGCTATAGGATACACGAAGTAACACACCAATAGAGTGCTATAGGATACATGAAGTAACACACCAATAGAATGCTATAGGATACATGAGGTAACACACCAATAGAGTGCTATAGGATACATGAGGTAACACACCAATAGAGTGCTAAAGGATACATGAGGTAACACACCAATAGAGTGCTATAGGATACATGAGGTAACACACCAATAGAGTGCTATAGGATACATGAGGTAACACACCAATAGAGTGCTATAGGATACATGAGGTAACACACCAATAGAGTGCTATAGGATACATGAGGTAACACACCAATAGAGTGCTAAAGGATACATGAGGTAACACACCAATAGAGTGCTATAGGATACATGAGGTAACACACCAATAGAGTGCTAAAGGATACATGAGGTAACACACCAATAGATTGCTATAGGATACACGAGGTAACACACCAATAGAGTGCTATAGGATACACGAGGTAACACACCAATAGCTTGCTATAGGATACTCGAGGTAACACACCAATAGAGTGCTATAGGATACATGAGGTAACACACCAATAGAGTGCTATAGGATACATGAAGTAACACACCAATAGAGTGCTATAGGATACACGAGGTAACACACCAATAGCTTGCTATAGGATACTCGAGGTAACACACCAATAGAGTGCTAAAGGATACATGAGGTAACACACCAATAGAATGCTATAGGATACACGAGGTAACACACCAATAGAGTGCTATAGGATACACGAGGTAACACACCAATAGCTTGCTATAGGATACTCGAGGTAACACACCAATAGAGTGCTAAAGGATACATGAGGTAACACACCAATAGATTGCTATAGGATACACGAGGTAACACACCAATAGAGTGCTATAGGATACACGAGGTAACACACCAATAGAGTGCTATAGGATACATGAGGTAACACACCAATAGAGTGCTATAGGATACATGAGGTAACACACCAATAGAGTGCTATAGGATACATGAGGTAACACACCAATAGAGTGCTATAGGATACACGAGGTAACACACCAATAGAGTGCTATAGGATACATGAAGTAACACACCAATAGAATGCTATAGGATACATGAGGTAACACACCAATAGAGTGCTATAGGATACATGAGGTAACACACCAATAGAGTGCTATAGGATACATGAAGTAACACACCAATAGAGTGCTATAGGATACACGAGGTAACACACCAATAGAGTGCTAAAGGATACATGAGGTAACACACCAATAGAGTGCTATAGGATACACGAGGTAACACACCAATAGAGTGCTAAAGGATACATGAGGTAACACACCAATAGAGTGCTATAGGATACATGAGGTAACACACCAATAGAGTGCAATAGGATACATGAAGTAACACACCAATAGAATGCTATAGGATACATGAGGTAACACACCAATAGAGTGCTATAGGATACATGAAGTAACACACCAATAGAGTGCTATAGGATACACGAGGTAACACACCAATAGAGTGCTATAGGATACATGAAGTAACACACCAATAGAATGCTATAGGATACATGAGGTAACACACCAATAGAGTGCTATAGGATACATGAAGTAACACACCAATAGAGTGCTATAGGATACACGAGGTAACACACCAATAGAGTGCTATAGGATACATGAAGTAACTCACCAATAGAATGCTATAGGATACATGAGGTAACACACCAATAGAGTGCTATAGGATACATGAGGTAACACACCAATAGAGTGCTATAGGATACATGAAGTAACACACCAATAGAGTGCTATAGGATACACGAGGTAACACACCAATAGAGTGCTATAGGATACACGAAGTAACACACCAATAGAGTGCTATAGGTTACATGAGGTAACACACCAATAGAGTGCTATAGGATACACGAGGTAACACACAAATAGAGTGCTAAAGGATACATGAGGTAACACACCAATAGAGTGCTATAGGATACATGAGGTAACACACCAATAGAGTGCTATAGGATACATGGGGTGACACACCAATAGAGATGGATCGGACATTTGGTCGACCAAATCGATGGTCATTAGTCGACTCAAGGCACTAAGTCGACTTGGGCTGGCATTTGGTCGACATTTTAGTCTACCAAATGCCAAATTTGTCTACCAAATGCCACAGTTGTCTACCTTCTTCCTCAAAGTCGACTAAATTGCCTAGTTAGTCTTTTTTACAAAAAATAACTATATAACAAAAAAAAAAATATCTTACATGATGGAAAGAGGTGCTGTCGTGATGTAGACATTTTTTTTTAAGAAATGATGTAAGGAAGTGCTTGATTCAGCCAAAAAGGAAAGTGTCTCCATGAACAATGATGCAGAAAAGCTACTCCATGAATGCAGTCACTTACCAAGGAGTGTGACTGAAAAAGACACAAGTACCTATGACTGCACTCACAAAATAGAAAAATGAAGAGATTAGACTACCTAACAGATGCCTTAAAGACCTCAAATGATAAAAATGAAGGATATTATGAAGTAAACAACATATATGATTAGTTTTATTGTTTATTTCTTAAAGAAAGGCTAAAGATAATTATATTATATATAAAAATGATTATTTTATATGTATTTTAATCTATGTTTATCTTTCATTCTTTTCCCTTCTGATGACAAACTCTTTCTCCCTGTCATTCTTATTCCAATGACAATCTTTTCCCTCTTGTTATTCCTTTCCCCCATGACCATCTCTTCTCCCAAGACAATATTTTCACCCTCTTCCCCCTGTCAGTCTCTTTCCCTATGCTACTCTCCTCTCCTATGTCATTCTCTTCTCCAATGTCATTCTCTTCTCCCATGTCATTCTCCTCTTTCTCCCATGTCATTCTCCTCTCCCATCTTGTGCTTCGGCGGTATCCACAAACCATACTGTCTTCTTGTGGCTACTGTTTTGTCAAATCCGTGGACTTGCTGCGTGTGGGGAGGCAACGACCACAAGACCTTCTCACTGAGAGGACATTTCGTCTTCCCACTATTCGGCATTGTACCTGCAAGAAAAAAAGAACTTTAGAAATGTGAAATGCAAACTCACAGACTCACCAGGGGAAATACAATTTGGTTATAACTGGTGGGTGGACGGTAACGAGCATTATAATAATAATTATGATTTATAATAAAGATTATAATCAATTTGATGAAATTTATCTATTTAAGACTCATAATTATCTACTTTATGACTTATAATTAAAATAACTCACCATCAAAATCCGGGGAAATTGGAGGGGAAACTGCAGACAAACCAGTCAGTAGGGCTGCTGATCAGGGTGGTTGAACTGGATTCTGTAAATAATATTGACATTAGTTGATTTAATATGAAAAAAAAATAATGAACAAATTAGAAAAGAAATAAAATAAGAACTTCTATGGCCTAACAATAATTGGCATTAATTACCTTAGTTAAAATCACTATCTTCTATGGCCCCACCATAATTAATTAGCATTAATTACACTAGTTAAAGTCACTTCTCTTCAATGGCCCCACCATAATTGGCATTAATTAATTACCCTAGTTAACTGATAAAGTCACTATCTTCTATGGCCCCACCATAATTAATAAGCATTAATTACCCTAGTAAAAGTAAATATCTTCTATGGCCCCACCATAATTAATTAGCATTAATTACCCTAGTTAAAGTCACTTATCTTCTATGGCCCCACCATAATTGGCATTAATTACCCTAGTTAAAATCACTATTTTCTATTCTATAATTAAAATAACTCACCATCAAAATCCGGGGAAATTGGAGGGGAAACTGCAGACAAACCAGTCAGTAGGGCTGCTCATCATGGTGGTTGAACTGGATTCTGTAAAAAATATTGACATTAGTTGATTTAATATGAAAAAAAAGAATGAACAAATTAGAAAAGAAATAAAATAAGAACTTCTATGGCCCTACAATAATTGGCATTAATTACCTTAGTTAAAATCACTATCTTCTATGGCCCCACCATAATTAATTAGCATTAATTACACTAGTTAAAGTCACTTCTCTTCAATGGCCCCACCATAATTGGCATTAATTAATTACCCTAGTTAACTGATAAAGTCACTATCTTCTATGGACCCACCATAATTAATAAGCATTAATTACCCTAGTAAAAGTAAATATCTTCTATGGCCCCACCATAATTAATTAGCATTAATTACCCTAGTTAAAGTCACTTATCTTCTATGGCCCCACCATAATTGGCATTAATTACCCTAGTTAAAATCACTATTTTCTATTCTATAATTAAAATAACTCGCCATCAAAATCCGGGGAAATTGGAGGGGAAACTGCAGACAAACCAGTCAGTAGGGCTGCTGATCATGGTGGTTGAACTGGATTCTGTAAATAATATTGACATTAGTTGATTTAATATGAAAAAAAAAGAATGAACAAATTAGAAAAGAAATAAAATAAGAACTTCTATGGCCCTACAATAATTGGCATTAATTACCTTAGTTAAAATCACTATCTTCTATGGCCCCACCATAATTAATTAGCATTAATTACACTAGTTAAAGTCACTTCTCTTCAATGGCCCCACCATAATTGGCATTAATTAATTACCCTAATTAACTGATAAAGTCACTATCTTCTATGGCCCCACCCTAATTGGCATTAATTACCCTAGTTAAAGTCACTACCTATCTTCTATGGCCCCACCATAATTGGCATTAATTAACCTAGTTAAAGTCAATAACTTCTATGCCCCACCTTAATTGGCATTAATTACCATAGTTAAAGTCACTATCTTCTATGGCCCCACCATAATTGGCATTAATTTCCCTAGTTAAAATCACTTATCTTCTATGGCCCCACCATAATTGACATTAATTACCATAGTTAAAGTCTGGTTCGTAACTCAAGTGACTGAGCATAGGAAGCGTAAAATTGAAATAATTTTGGTACCTAAATTCTTTCCATTTTACGCTTCCTATGCTTGTTAATCTTATCACATACCTTAACAGTGCTTGTAGGAACACTTAAAGTGCTTGTATAAACACTTTAGCTACTCAATTCTTTACACTGGCTCTTATTTATAGCAAATTATTAGAAGAAACCACGAAGAAACACTAAAGTCACTCATTCACTTCCTACATTGTTATTGTCAAAAATTACTAAATTACGGATTACGGAATATTAGGAGTTTGCACGAATTTACTTCGAATTTAATAGGAAAATAGGTAATTGGCTTGTATAATTAAGCTAATTAAGTGATAAATAATACCACACAATCATTAATATCACAGACTACACTTTAAAAGGTTTCAAAAGGAACAAACTAGGTAGTTTATTTTTAAAAAAGTTGGGCTCTCGGCTTTTCAAGGTCGATATTTATTTGAATTAATTAAAATAAAAACTGTCTAAGAGTCCGAAAACGATCATTTTAAGTACAAAATCGGATTCAGGAAATTCCAAATAGCCTATATACATGTTTGAATTATCTCAAACGACTCATTTTAAAAATATTAAATATATGGTATTTTAAAATTTCCATTTTTCGAAAACGACCTTCAATCACTAATCTGACTACACAGTTCGATTCAGAATGCTCGATTTATTAAGAATTGATACATTTTGAACAGATATCTGTTCGAAATTCGTAATAATATTCACATTTGTGTTTCAAAAACTTTTTTTATTTAAATGAAATGACATTAAACTGAAGATATTCAACTGTCCATAGTTTCTTTTTGAATCGTTCGAATTTTTTGAAATTCCATGTTCGGATAGATTTTTGCACGTAGATTAAGAATCCGTTGTTCGTTTTCAAGAATTCAATCTGGTTTTTGAAATATTAGATGGTTTTCAAATATAGGTGTGGTTTTGACCACCTCCATTCGAATTCAAAACTTTTATATAGAATTGTAGTGTAATAGTGGAATATTTTAATGCACATAATGCCGTTCGAAAAAAAACATACATTCGAAATTTAGAGACCTTCGAATAATTGAATATCTCTTATCTTTCGAAATAAGCAAAATTTCGAAAAAAACGCACGTATAAAATAAATTTTGATAAGATTTATGAACATTATTTCGAAAATATTTCTGAAAAAAAGTTATTGAAGAAGTTACAAAGTCAAACGCGCATCGACTTATTGTACGAAAGCCAGTCGAGGAATTCTAAAATAGTATGGGAATAAAAGATGCGGATTAGTGAGTTCTTACACGTGTTAAAAAAGATATTAATTTAAATGATAAACAAGAAAGTGATTCGAGATAAACAATTATGCATCTCATGCACAAAACAGTTTCACTATCAAGGTTGATCCTAGAAGGTTACCTTGGCTTTTTGCGTTGACTTAATAAATAAATAGAGAGAGGCGAGTTAGGATTTTCATTCGACGCGTCTTCGAACGCTTATCTCGAAAAAATTTCCCAAAAATTCGAAATCCGACCAAAAGTTGGTCAAAAGCCATGTTGAAATACAGGGAATATAGTCGACAATTTGAAATGAAAAACTGAATTACGCAAAACTGTTAACAATGTGAACAAGGTTATTATTATTTTCGAGTGTTCTAAAGCCCTACGAAGCGTTTAAGATTACGTAGAAGTTTGTATAATCAATAGATTCGGAGAAAAAAATTATTTAAAATAAGCATTAATTTGGTCCACTAAATACCATGTCCCCGCATCATCTAGAGAGAGTGCTATAGGATACATGAAGTAACACACCAATAGAGTGCTATAGTATAAACGAGGTAACACACCAATAGAGTGATAAAGGATACACGAGGTAACACACCAATAGAGTGCTATAGGATACATGAGGTAATACACCAATAGAGTGCTATAGGATACACGAGGTAACACACCAATAGAGTGCTATAGGATACATGAGGTAACACACCAATAGAATGCTATAGGATACACGAGGTAACACACCAATAGCTTGCTATAGGATACATGAGGTAACACACCAATAGAGTGCTATAGGATACATGAGGTGACACACTAATAGAGTGCTATAGGATACATGAGGTAACACACCAATAGAATGCTATAGGATACACGAGGTAACACACCAATAGCTTGCTATAGGATACATGAGGTAACACACCAATAGAGTGGTATAGGATACATGAGGTAACACACCAATAGAGTGCTATAGGATACATGAAGTAACACGCCAATAGAGTGCTAAAGGATACATGAGGTAACACACCAATAGCTTGCTATAGGATACTCGAGGTAACACACCAATAGAGTGCTATAGGATACATGAGGTAACACACCAATAGCTTGCTATTGGATACACGAGGTAACACACCAATAGCTTGCTATTGGATACACGAGGTAACACACCAATAGCTTGCTATTGGATACACGAGGTAACACACCAATAGAGTGCTATAGGATACATGAGGTAATACACCAATAGAGTGCTATAGGATACAGGAGGTAACACACCAATAGAGTGCTATAGGATACATGAGGTAACACACCAATAGAATGCTATAGGATACACGAGGTAACACACCAATAGCTTGCTATAGGATACATGAGGTCTGATTCCAGATATCAGTTTAAAAACCTAATAAAAATTTATTTTATTCATGAAATTTTTTCGAAACTTTGCTTTATTCGAAAGATAAAAGATATTTAATTATTCGAAGGTCTCTCAATTTCGAATGTATGTTGATTTTCGAACGGGATTAGGTGCAATGAGTTATTTAATTAATATTCTACAATCCCATAAAAAAAGTTTTGAATTCGGATGGGGGTGTCGAAATTACACCTATATTTGAAAACTCTCCTGTATTTTGAAAACCAGATTGAATTTCTAAAAACAGACAAATTTATCGAAATCTACATCCAAAAATCTATCCGAACACCAGGTTTCAAAAACGTGTAACTGTTCAAAAAATCATTATGGGCAATTGAATATCTTCAATTTTAAACACAAAAAGTAGAAATTTGAAACTCAAATTTGAAAATTTCGATCAATTTCGTACAGATATTATTTCAAAAGGTACCATTTCTTACTAAACTGAGCCTTCTGAATTGATCTGTAAAGTCAGCTAAGCTCTAGATGATCGTTTTTACAAAAATGAACTTTTTAAAAAAGTATATTTTTCATATTTTCAAAATGGAGTGTTTGAGATAATTCAAACACATGGATAGGCTATTTTTAACCTTCCGAATCCGATTCTGTACTTTAAATAATCATTTTCTGACTCTTTGAAGGTTTTTATTTTAATTAAATCGTGTTTCATCTCACGCGGAAAAGCCGAAACTATGAAATTATAAAACTAAAATACCTAATTGTTTCATGTTAAATACAGTTTAAAGCATAGTTTATGATATTAATGATAGCGTGGTGTTATTTCTTTCAAAATTAGCCAAATATTGCTTTCCTTTTATCTATTTTTCCTATTCTTTACTAATCACATTCAGTGTCCACTTACTGAACTTTTCCGCAGTTCAGTAATCGTTAACAGTTAGTTTTAAATTTCTCAACGGTGATGTTGACAGTTGAGCTGTTCCTATTTCGTTTCTTAATGAGTCTAATTGCTCATAACAGAAGTGTGAAAGTGTCTATTAATTGTTTAAGCCCTGTTAAGTAAGGTAAGTTATAAGATTATAAACAAGATAGGTAGCCTTGAATGAAAAGAATTTAGCTAGGTAGGGTAAGTTCCGAATTATCGGTCAGTTCCACATCTTCGAACATATAAGATAAAACTATATAATAATACTGAAATAATAATTATTGCTATTTTATAGTTTTTTTCTTATATATCCGAAGATGTGGAACTGACCGATAATTCGGAACTTACCTCACGGCCTAGTTAGGGCACGGGGTAAAGACCTGCAAAGTGCCCTGAAATGACCTGAAAACATTTAAAACGCCTGCCATTTAAAAACTAGCTACTTCATGAATCGGTTACTAAACATGTTTTTTGTCAAGAAGGAGTCCTTGATAACATTTCCTGACAGTTTTGCTGAATTTTATCCACCAGTTTTTGAAAAATCATGCCTAGTTGAAAATACCTACCTACTAGTTAGAAATAGCTACCTAGTTATGAACTTATGAATGCCTACCTAGTAAGAAATATCTAGGTCTAAGGTACATAATTATAAATACCTACCAAGTCATGAATACTAACATAGTTATGAATGCCTACCTAGTTAGAAATACCTATCTAGTTAGAATTAGAAATACCTACCTTAGCTACCTAGTTAAAAATACCTACTTAGTTAAAAATACCTACCTAGTTAAAAATACCTACCTAGTTAAAAATACCTAGGTACCTAGTTAAAAATACCTACCTAGTTAGAAATACCTACCTAGTTAGAAATACCTACCTAGTTAGAAATACCTACCTAGTTAGAAATACCTACCTAGTTAGAAATACCTACCTAGTTAGAAATACCTACCTAGTTAGAAATACCTACCTAGTTAGAAATACCTACCTAGTTAGAAATACCTACCTAGTTAGAAATACCTACCTAGTTAGAAATACCTACCTAGTTAGAAATACCTACCTAGTTAGAAATACCTACCTAGTTAGAACACCTACCTAGTTAGAAACACCTACCTTGTTAGGAAATGCCTACCTTGTTAGGAAATACCTACCTAGTAAGGAAATACTTACCTAGTTAGGAAATACCTACCTAGTTAGAAATACCTACCTAGTTAGAAATACCTACCTAGTTAGAAATACCTACCTAGTTAGAAATACCTACCTAGTTAGAAACACCTACCTAGTTAGAAACACCTACCTTGTTAGGAAATACCTACCTTGTTAGGAAATACCTACCTAGTTAGGAAATACCTACCTAGTTAGGAAATACCTACCTAGTTAGGAAATACCTACCTAGTTAGAAATACCTACCTAGTTAGGAAATACCTACCTAGTTAGCACGGTCTGTTCAGGGCATGATTTTTCAAAAACTGGTGGATAAAATTCAGCGAAACTGTCAGGAAATGTTACCAAGGACTCCTTGACAAAAAACATGTTTGGTAACCGATAAATGCAGTAGTTTTCAAATGGCAGGCGTTTTAAATGTTTTCAGGGCACTTTTCAGGTCCTTACCCCGTGCCCTAGTTAGGTAGCCTCCTTTAAATTTCATGGTTGAAGTAAAATATTGTTACTGTAGGGCCACTCATTAGGTATGCCATACGAGATAGAATGACTGTACCCAGGAAGAAAGTTATGGTGGAGCAATAAAAGATAAAGTGACTGTACGGTCTGTTCCTATAACCTAGGGCATTTAATACAAATTAAAATAATTATGGTAGGGCCACAGAAGTTATGGTGGGGTCTCAGTCTCTGAGATCTCAATATTTCAAACATATTAAAATAACTGATTTTTACAGGTCAGATGACTGATGACTCAAAATCACTGATTCGGCAGGCTTCAAACTTCAGTCTCCCTTAAGGATATTTAAGGATAAGGATAAGGATAAGGATATTTATTGAAGAAAAGTATAAAAAAAAAAAATCTACAATTCAACAAGCCCCTATATAATTTCTAGAAAAGAAATTTTCGGGCAAAATTAAAAGAAAATGATTAAAATATTTAAACAGCATGGCGGTAAAAAATGATTCCTATTTACTATAATACAATAATTAAGCTATGAATTATAGCGACAAGAAAAAAAAATATATTTATCAAACCGATGAAAAAGTTAAAAAAGTAATTACACAACTACACTAGCATATTTATCTACATAATATTTTTTTAATGTTGTTTTGAAGCTACTGTACGAGTTTATAGATTTTATATGCGGAGGCAGAGAACGCCACAGTTTTACTGCCTAGTAGTGTACACTGTGCTCAGTTAGAGTCAATCTATGGGAACTAATTGAAGGATCATTGCCATGTCTAGTTTCATATCTCAAGTTGGAAGAGACAAATTTGCTTCTATTCTTAAACATATACAACAACAATAGAAAGTCATGGAGATCATTCAACTTCAAAATAGCAGTGCTAGAAAAAAGAGGCTCAGTATGAGCTAAATAAGTGCTACCTGTAATAATTCTCACAGCTCTCTTTTGCAGCATCTCAACTGTATGAAGGTGAGCATTATAAGTTCCGCACCATAAAATATTACCATAAATCAAGTATGGATAGAACAAGCTATAATATAAATTTGTTAAAGATTTCACAGACAAGTATTCTCTTACCCTATACATGATGCCAACCACCCTAGAAAGTTTACCACACACAGCATTAATATGGTCACCGAACTTTAGTTTGCTATCAATAGTGACACCCAAAAACAGAACACGGTCAAGGAAATTCACTCTAGCACCCCCCAAACTTATCCCGCATTCTGGATCAACATCATGGAGTCTATTAGAAAAGAGAACAGCGCCAGTTTTATCAGCATTCAGAGCCAATCTATTTGATATGGACCATGAATTGATAGCTTCAATTTCAGTGTTTAAGGAATTACACAGTTGTCGATAATTTGGTCCAGCTGCTGACACAGTAGTATCATCTGCGAATAAAATAGTTTTGAGGTTTGGAGAGATGTAGGCTAGTTCATTTACATACAAGATAAATAAAATAGGTCCCAAAACACTCCCTTGAGGAACACCAATCGAGACAGAACTGAAACATGAATAGCAGTCACCAATCTTAACGCACTGTCTACGGCCATCCAGATAGCTCCTGAACCAATCCAAAGTCACACCTCGAACACCATAGGACTCAAGTTTGGACAGCAGGATGCCATGATTAACAGTGTCAAGGGCCTTAGAGTAGTCAATAAATAGACCTATGACATGATTCCGTTCTTCCATGTTTTTACAGATGTATTCAGAATAGTCGACAACCGCATCAATAGTAGACAATCCCTTCCTAAAACCAAACTGATTAGCACAGATAATAGAGAAACGATTCATGAAAGAAACCAAGCGCCTAGAAACACATTTCTCAAAAATTTTGCTAAACAAAGGTAATATTGATATAGGTCGATAGTTTTTGACCTCAGACTTGTCTCCTTTTTTATATATAGGGACTACACAAGCATCCTTGAAAACATCCGGAAAAACACCGCCCGCTAGAGACTTATTTATCAATAGTGACAAAGGACGATTCAAAACTGGGCTACAGAGTTTTAACATTTTCACCGATATAGTATCAAGTTTAGACTTAGTATTCTTCAATGACATGATAACTTCAGTTACTTCATTATTCGATACTGGATCAAAAAACAAAGAGTGACTATTGCGTCGAATATAGGAAAGGGGGTCAGAAGGAGACACAGGTAAAGAATCATCAATCGCAGATGCAGCAGAACAGAAATAATCATTAAAACAACGAGCAACATCACTAGGATTGGAAATAGCAACACCATCAACAATCACTTCATCAATACTCTGTTTCTTAGCACCTAACGAAACAAGTTTACGCAAATAATACCATGTTTTCTTCATATCACCCAATGCAACCTTCAAATCTACTTCTGTGATAATGCACCTTCGCTCTATGAACCGTACCATTTACATAATTACGCACCCTTCTATTCTCAGCCTCAGATATTAGCCCTAACTTACATTTCTTGAAACAAATAGATTTATACTTAACATGTTTTAATAATTCAGAAGTCAGCCAGGGTTTACAGAGACGTTTCCGACTAACTCTTTTCAGCTTCAAAGGAAAACATTTACAATAGATATCATTAACAGTTTCCAAGAAATAAGCAGTAGCGATATTTATATCAGTAAAATTAGCTAATACATCCCAGTTAATAGTCGAGATAATAACCCTAAATTTCTCAATATTTGCATCATTCACAAGACGAAATCTGATCTCAACCAGATCACCAGACCTATCACTCATTAAAATAGCCTTAGATAAGGTTAAAAATGTAGTGCAGTGGTCTGTAATATTGTCCAAAAGAACACCAGCACAGTTGCTGTAGTCTGAGGAAAAATTTATCCAAATGTGGTCGAGAAGAGAAGCCACTTGGCTCAGGGATGAAGACGGAAATCTAGTCGGCTTAGTGATGACTGGTACGTAGTTAAAAGCTCTCATCAAAGCTGTCAAATGTGTTACGTCAGCATTATCCACGTCCAGCAAATTTACATTGAGATCTCCCAGTAAGCACACATCATGCTTCAAACAGTTACTAGCTAGCAATGTATGTAAAGCATTACTAAAGTTCATAATACTGTCAGAATGGGGTCTGTAGATAGCAACGACATAAAGACTTAACAGTGCCAGTGATACTTTCACCACACAGGACTCAATTGTATCATTTACAATTGAGAATTCATTCAATTTACAACATGGGAAAGATTCACTTACAAAAACAGATACTCCACCACCTCTCCTGCCACACCTAAATGAGTGGAATGAATTATATCCCTCAACGTTCACGGGCTCACTAAGCCATGTCTCACTTAGGACAATAATATCAGGACTAATATCAGCTGATGACAAAAATGTCGAAAAAGAGTCAAAATTCTTATCAAAGCTCCTAATGTTGAGATTAAGAATAATAATGTCATTATCACTAACTATATTTTTCATATTATTTACCGAATAATAGAGTGAGCTCCCGTCAGTAAGTCCAGGATAAACTACATTTATAAAATTATCATCAGGATCTACATCATTTAAGAAAGGCAAATTATCATTATGAGAGACTACCATGAGCGAAATAGAGTGATAGTATCAATGACATACTCCGAAAACAAATTACGCTGCATATAAAGAAAATAACATTTAATAGTAAAATATTCAAAATTAATACACATGTAAGTAATACACAGCTAAGCTCTGAAATGAAACAGCTACAGAAAATCAGACAACAATGAAAAAGTTTACACATACACACACAAACACCTAAATGAATTAGCCAATACACAAAACACATAAATATCACACACACACACCCACACAGGTGTAAGTCACCAACGGCAAGTAGGCACACTAAGCAGGTGTGCAGAGAAACTTCACTGTGAAAATGCACATCATCAAAAACACACACAGAAACCGAGAGAGTCACTAGACAGCACACCAACCAAAACTGACTATCATGAACGTTTTTGGTTCTAACAACAAAAAGATAAAAACACAGACACGAGAAATAATTTGCTCCTACACGCAACATGTCCAGACAAATCAAAGTGTATACCATGGTATACACTTGTTTGTAATAGACAAGCCTTAAAAGATTGTAAAAGACAGTACTGTATACATTTCTAAACAATGTATAAGACTGCTCAAAACCATAATTAATTGTAAAGATTCTGAATCTCATATGATAACAAAACCACACACAGCAAAGTAAGTCGCATGCAAATAGTAGTTCATCATTGTGCACATCAAATAAAACTAGTAACTCTCTACAAACAGATACAGCACAAAACAAAATAATCACATTAAGATCCATAATTTGAATAATCTTTGCTAATAACAGGTCATAAGAGAGTCAATTTCTTGAATTGTTCACTAGAAGCTCATCCGATGATATGTTAAGCTCACTGTTGCAGAATTCATCCAGTTTCCGAAGATTGTTGATGAACATCTTTTGGTCACGGCCCGATTGATTTGGTGGTTTTAAATAGACAAAAATCTTGCCATCTCGAGAACCACATCCGGATATTTTACCAGGGAATTTCTTCTTAGCCTGTCTCAATCTAAATAGTATTGAGGATTTCATCGGAGTGAGGTCGTCGTTAGCGAATAGATCATGTGGTTTAACACTGCGACAAGATGACATTATATCGTTTTTCACATCACCGTTAACCAGTTTCACCATAACATTTCTGGTGTCATGAGCCTGAGACTTAGATTTAACACCCAAGCGATACACCGATATGAGATTCACCTGTGGCAACACGTAGTTCAAGTTACGTTTAAGCATATCAACAACAGGGAGCTTAAGATCCACATTTGCTGGTAACTTGGATAGTTCCTTCCCCGAGAGTATGAGGTTGTAGCGCCTACCAGATGATTCAAGAGTTTCTATGCGATCTTCCAGGCTGCAGATAGTACGCTTCAGTTCAGTATTTTCACGTTCATAATAGGTAAATCTTGCTTCCATAGCATTTAATCTCTGAGCAATACCATCCAGTTTCTCCGCTAGAATAGATAAAGTAATTTTACTTTCCTTAGGCAGAGATAGAGAAGCACTATCCTCACTGGTCGACAGAGATCTCAACACAGCTTTTGCAGAATTAGCCTGATTGACAGGAGGTAGTTCAGCCTCGATAGGAGAAGAGTTTTTTCTTTCTTTCGGTGGCATGGTAGTATTTAGACAATATTACTAAAATAACACCAGCTCACACAGAGAAACAAGAGAGGTTCAGCTTATCACAAATATACACACTGATAACAATTTCAGTAGACGTTAAGCAGGAGCTACTGACACATGACAACCTCACAGTACGACGATAAAGATTACTCACTAATACCTCCCTTGGCTCCAGTCTCCTCTTTATTAGCACTAATGGTGAGTTATTTAAATTTTAAGACTGTAAGACATAGAGTAGGTAGCTTTATTTAATTAATTAGAACAGTAATTAATTGAGTATATTTAGTTTTAATTTCATTTTCATATTTCTTTTCTAATTTGTTTTTTTCATTTTGTTTCATTATTCCTATTAAATCAACTAATGTAATTATATTTACAGAACCAAGCTCAGCAGCTGCTCACTTTTTGTCAGTCCCCTCCAATTTCACCAGATTTTGATGGTGAGTTATTTTAATCAGAAGCCATAAAGTAGATAATTATAAATTATAAAATAGATGAAATTCCTCAAATTTATTATATTCTTCATTATAAATCATAAATATTGTTATAAGGCTCGTTACTGTGCATTTTCCACGGATACCCACTAGTTATAACCCTCTTGTATTTCCCCTCATACCTAGGCAGTAGGTGTCTGTGAGTTTGCATTTCACATTTTTAAAGTTAATTTCTTTTGCAGGTACAGTGGCCGTTGACTCGACGGATTAGACATCTCTGCCATCCATAGTTTCGACAAAAAATCTGAGAGGTATGCCACTCTGAAGGATGGATTGAGAAAACCTCGCCAGAACAATAGAGTTCCGAAGTTTTAGCTAATATACAAGAAACCTGATCATATATTGTGTTTACTTGATATCCTTCCCTTTTATTAGTTGCTTAAAGCTTTAAAAGTTTAAAAGGTCTGAAATACATGTGTTAGGTAGGCACATATCTTCAGTTTTCTCTTTTGCAACTGCAGTCATCGGTACTTGTGTCTGTTTCAGTCACATTCCTTGATTCACGGTGTAGCTTTTCTGCATCCATGAGCACTACCACCGACAGTGTTAGCTGACATTTTAGCATGAATTTACTAGTTTAAAATGAAATGTATTTAAGATTATGTTTAAGATACATATTATAAATCGTTTAATACAGTGAAACTCCTCTATAGTGAATTCCTGTATAGCGAACTTACTTCTATAGTGATAAGTGATAAAATGAAACAGGAGTTCTACCAGTGCAACTCCTGTATAATAAGAATTAAAGTCTATAGCATAGTAAACTCTCTATAGTGAACTAGCTGAAGTTTACTAAAGAAGAGTTTTACTATATCAGTAAATCTATCTGAACCAAATAAAACGGTTCTTTCCTTTTTAACATGATCTTATATAAAAGGACAGATCCGATTTCAAATTATTACAATTCCAAACACACATAAGGCAGATTCGGAATTGCAGTTATTATTTTGTAGCCAACCATTGAAGAACAATCAACTCCTATCCAAATCGCTCAGATATCAAAATTTACCTCCAATAGAGGTGCATCATTTTGTCAGAGCAATGAAGAACCACTTCAAAAACGCACACCTGATACCTACTTCTTTAGCTCATTTACTTTTTTGTGTACCTGAAATATTAAATATACAGTGAATAATGTTCTCAGAACTAACACTGATTGTAAGCGTTTTGCTTATGTGACCCAACACTTGAAGTTGGCTCACCATCGTGATAAATCAATGCAGACAGAGTGGTATTTGTCACGTGGAATTTGTCAGTACCGGAAACCTCTCGCGGTCCCCTGGAATCCCTTCGCGGTCCCCCAGGGGACCGCGGACCCCAGTTTAGGAACCACTGCGGCGGAGTCTAGAAGGTCGGAGCCACGTCCCACACGGCTAATCGCGTTCAAGAATGATGCAAAAGAATATGACTGGGTTCTGGAAGGAGTTACGGCTTCCGTTCTCTCCTGATTTGACCCCTATGGACTTTTCCATCAGGAGTATTTTGGGGAGTGAAGCCTGCTCTTCTAATCACTCTAACGTGAACACTCTGAAGCAGATATTGACGACTTGTTTCCAGAAGAAACCATCCGTGCCGCGTGTAGTCAAGTTCCTGACAGGTTGAGGCGTTTGGTGAAGGCTAAGGGAGGATATATTGAAAAATAACTGTGCAATTTATTTCTTAGATGTATAATAATGTATTCTGCCAGGTCAGCTTTCTTTTTTCTGTTATTTTTAAGGAGATATTTCAATAAATATTTGTCTACACCTGGTCTGATCACCCAATAGCTTAGAAACTGATCGCGAGAGTAGCTTATATCATATATAACGACATTACATTAAAGGTAGCATAGAAAAAAATCAGTATTAATTTCAATTCTATCTATAGAAAAAGAACTCAATATTTCTAATTTGTATAACTGATTAACAAAGTTCATGAAGTTATATAACTTAGTACAAATTATAAAGTTATATTCTGAGTTACAAGTTATAGCTCTGGGTTACAAGTTATAAAGTTATGTTCTGAAGTTACAAGTTATATGTATTAGCGGCTTACATCAAAGCTATATGTTTATAATTATATTCGAGCTCCTAGCGAGAATAACATGACCATAAATTTAAATAGCATTTCCTTCTAATGAACAGTGTACAAGATTAAAAAGATTATGTCTGATTAAATGATTATCAAATTATAGAAATTGAAAGATTAAGTAAAGATACAAGTTCAGCGAATTAACAATAGATTATTGTTAATAGACAGTGAATGACTGAACGACTGTGAGAGACTGAATGACTGTGAGTGACCGGATGACTGTGAATGACTGAATGATTGTGGGTGACCGAAAGACTGAATGACTGCGAGTGACTGAATGACTGTGAGTGACAGAATGACTGTGAGTGACTGAATGACTGTGAGTGACTGAATGACTGTGAGTGACTGATTGACTGTGAGTGACTGAATGACTGTGAGTGACTGAATGACAGTGAGTGACTGAATAACTGCGAGTGACTGAATGACTGTGAGTGACTGAATAACTGTGAGTGGCTGAATCACTGTAGGATACTCGAGGTAACACACCAATAGAGTGCTATGTGATACACGAAGTAACACACCAATAGATTGCTATGTGATACACAAAGTAACACACCAATAGAGTGCTATAGGATACATGAGGTAACACACCAATAGAGTGCTATAGGATACATGAGGTAACACACCAATAGAGTGCTATAGGATACATGAGGTAACACACCAATAGAGTGCTATTGTATACACGAGGTAACACACCAATAGAGTGCTATAGGATACTCGAGGTAACACACCAATAGAGTGCTATAGAATACATGAGGTAACACACCAATAGAGTGCTATAGGATACATGAGGTAACACACCAATAGAGTGCTATTGTATACACGAGGTAACACACCAATAGAGTGCTATAGGATACTCGAGGTAACACACCAATAGAGTGCTATAGGATACATGAGGTAACACACCAATAGAGTGCTAAAGGATACATGAGGTAACACACCAATAGAGTGCTATAGGATACATGAGGTAACACACCAATAGAGTGCTAAAGGATACATGAGGTAACACACCAATAGCTTGCTATAGGATACATGAGGTAACACACCAATAGCTTGCTATAGGATACACGAGGTAACACACCAATAGAGTGCTATAGTATACACGAGGTAACACACCAATAGATTGCTATAGGATACACGAGGTAACACACCAATGGAGTGCTATAGGATACATGAGGTAACACACCAATAGAATGCTATAGGACACATGAGGTAACACACCAATAGCTTGCTATAGGATACATGAGGTAACACACCAATAGAGTGCTATAGGATACATGAGGTAACACACCAATAGAGTGCAAAAGGATACATGAGGTAACACACCAATAGAGTGCTATAGGATACATGAGGTAACACACCAATAGAGTGCTATAGGATACATGAAGTAACACACCAATAGAGTGCTATAGGATACACGAGGTAACACACCAATAGAGTGCTATAGGATACATGAGGTAACACACCAATAGAGTGCTATAGGATACATGAGGTAACACACCAATAGAGTGCTAAAGGATACATGAGGTAACACACCAATAGCTTTCTATAGGAAACATGAGGTAAAAAACCAATAGAGTGCTATAGGATACACGAGGTAACACACCAATAGAGTGCTATAGTATACACGAGGTAACACACCAATAGCTTGCTATAGGATACATGAGGTAACACACCAATAGAGTGCTATAGGATACATGAGGTAACACACCAATAGAGTGCTATATGATACATGAGGTAACACACCAATAGAGTGCTATAGTATACACGAGGTAACACACCAATAGCTTGCTATAGGATACATGAGGTAACACACCAATAGAGTGCTATAGGATACATGAGGTAACACACCAATAGAGTGCTATAGGATACATGAGGTAACACGCCAATAGAGTGCTAAAGGATACATGAGGTAACACACCAATAGAGTGCTATAGGATACATGAGGTAACACACCAATAGAGTGCTATAGTATACACGAGGTAACACACCAATAGCTTGCTATAGGATACATGAGGTAACACACCAATAGAGTGCTATAGGATACACGAGGTAACACACCAATAGCTTGCTATAGGATACTCGAGGTAACACACCAATAGAGTGCTATAGGATACATGAAGTAACACACCAATAGAGTGCTAAAGGATACATGAGGTAACACACCAATAGATTGCTATGGGATACACGAGGTAACACACCAATAGCTTGCTATGGGATACACGAGGTAACACACCAATAGATTGCTATGGGATACATGAGGTAACACACCAATAGAGTGCTAAAGGATACACGAGGTAACACATCAATACATTGCTATGGGATAAACGAGGTAGCACACCAATAGAGTGCTAAAGGATACACGACACCAATAGAGTGCTAAAGGATACACGAGGTAACACACCAATAGAGTGCTGTAGGATACACGAGGTAACACACCAATAGAGTGCTATAGGATACACGAGGTAACACACCAATAGAGTGCTATAGGATACACGAGGTAACACACCAATAGAGTGCTATAGGATACACGAGGTAACACACCAATAGAGTGCTATAGGATACACGAGGTAACACACCAATAGAGTGCTATCACAAAAATAATCAGACAAAAGTAATATAGAGAACTATTTGAATTAGAAAAACTCAAAAAATGTATTCCAAATAAACATTTTCCTCAAAAATATATTCTGTGACTAAATTTCAAATATTTACAACACACAAAAATATCTTTGAGTGATTCTATAATATATAATTACATCTTAAATATCATAAAATAATCTCGGCAAAGTGAAATTACACCAATGTGGATCAATAGTAATTATCACGAATTATAATACTTCAGTTTCTCCTTGAAATCACTTCTAGGTAAGTCCCCCCAATATATCAATATTTTAGATCATTTATTCACTTTTATGAGCCAAATATACATATATTTTACATTCAAAACGTTCTAACTTGGTCAATTTTACATTTTTACCTTGAAAATTTATATCCACGTGTTCATTAGATTATTATCTTTCGATTGGAATTATTTAGAAAATTCAAATCTATATAGTTTTTCAATAATTTAATGAAATAAACTCAATGCAAAAAAGTAGCACTTAGTATATTTGTATTTGTAGTATATTATGAAATGTACCAAATATACTAATAGAGAAATGGTTCCAGCAAAAAGTCGAAACCACATACGCAAGAAAGTATGCTTTTCGCGAAAAGGTAGCTGAAACTACCTAAAAGAGGTAGACACTTTACCTAAAAGTCGGCTAATAGGAGTATATAATATGTTTAGTCATATATGTATTATTATTTATATTATTTCCATATAGTTATTAACATACATAGAAATAAATATATTCAGTTACATTCTTATTTAAAAATTATTTAAATATTCTTCACTATAAATGTTCCTAACAGCGAATTTTCCTAACGGCAAATTTTCCAACGGCTAAAATTTCGGCGGCGAAAATTCCGACGGCGAAATTTTCCACGGCGAATTCTCCGGTCACCAATTTCAGCACCCTCTGTAAAATGGCCTAATGGAACTTTATTTGCCTGTTATTTTGAAAGTATCGGGATTCGGAACAAATGTTCCAATAATGAACTTCCAACAAATATTTGGTTTTACGGTTATTATGGTTATTTCAAAATTATGGTTATTTCAAAAACACACTGTATGTTATACTCTAATCATTTTATAGAAGAATATTCAATAAATGACCTTAATTGAAGTATTAACTTATTTGTAATTCAGGGAAATATTCCTAAACAACTGTATTTCGAACTGAAAATTCCATCGATATTTTCTCTATGGTTTCCAATCATACTAAAACATTGAGCGAGAGTTTCTAAATGCAATTTTCTGATTTTTCTCTAATATCCGGAATGTGTTATTTGCAGAATATCTTAGATGTTTAATACCTTTTCGATTTTAACTATTAAATGTTTAAGAAATTTAACATAAATGAACAAAATTGGAATATAACAGAGTTTGAAGATTATTTTTAAATTAATATCTTTTATCCCTAATGAGTTTGACTATCAAAATGAACGGGCAGGTTTAACTGTGTGTTAAGAAACACATGACTTATTTATAAACCTACGGTACTCTATTTTCTACTAGTTGTTAGTATATATACTAATCTAATGTGTACCAAATTTCGAGTAAACATATCAAACATAAAAGGAGAAATAAATACATAGTTATACAAAACATTGGCAACTGAGAGAGCAGAGCTGTGATTGGGTGGAGTGTGACCCAATCACAGCTCGCGCATGTGTGTGTGCTCCATGAAAACATGGAAAGATGTGTGCTTATAGGCCGACCAAACTGTATTTCTAAGAGCAAAACGGGTGTGCAGACGTTTCGTCGACAGACGTTTCGCCGACAGACGTTTCGTCGACAGACATTTCGTCGACAAGACGTTTCGTCGACAGGACTTTTCGTCGACAAGACGTTTCGTCGACAATTTTCTGTAAAATGAATGTCAACACACTCTAATGTTACAAAACGTGTAATTTAACAGAATAATGTATCACACGATAAAATTATGAAATAGAATATTGGTAAGGAGGAAAACTATCAAATAGATTACAATCGTTTGTCTACTTTAAGATAAAACTAAAAAGCATATATCATATATATCGCATCAAATAATAGAATCATTGAAATCTAAATGACTGTATCCACAGTTTCCTCAAACAAAGAACATTCTTAAATTTAATTCTTTGTCTATAAGTAGCCTTGTGTCACAACTGCCTATTAGTATCTTTCTGTGTTCGCTTGGGTAAATTTGTCGTTTCGGGTACTTTAAGAATATTATTAATAATTTATTAGTTCTACAATATTATGAAACAAGCTCATATTTTTCTTGGAGGATCACAAATTCGAAGATGGGATATCGTTCGATAACTCTGAACTTTTTGTATTTTAAAGCCAACTACTGGTTTCAAAGAATCACTTTTTGGTAAAACAATAACATAAGTATCGATAAACATTCAACTGCGACTTTTTTTTATAAAAAATCTTGACTTTTAATCTAGGATTACCACTCAATTATTACAGATAACCCGCAGTAGTCGAACAGTGGACATTTACCAACTGAAAATGACTTATTTAATCATATTTTTACTAGTACAGTACCTGTTATTGAATCTAAATTATATTCGAATTCAAGTATGTAATATGGTACCAATATTCTGATTAAACAGAAAAATCTTTCAAAAGCCAAAATATGAATTTAATTTTCCAAATGAATAGTGTCAAAATTATGGTAGCCCGTAGTCATGACTCCTGACACTGCCACAAATGATTTGTTTTTCCTATTAATATGTATTTCCTAATAAAATTGTGACACACGGACGGACGCGGAGCTTATTATAGTATAGATGAAATAATGTGAATTATTGGGAGGAAATTATTTTAATTTTTTCTAATCACAAACGTAACTCGACCCAAAATTATTAAATTACTTTAAAATAATTTGTTATTATTGAATAGTTTTAGTTTAGTGTTAAAATAGAAAAACGATTGAAACTTATTGAATAGTTTTCCTCCTTAACTTTATTCTATTTCATAATTTGATCGATTGATACATTATTCTGTTAGTACATGTCTTGAAACATTAGAGTGTGTTAATATTCCCTTTATGGAAATTTGTCGACGAAACGTCTTGTCGACGAAAAGTCCTGTCGACGAAACATCTTGTCGACGAAATGTTTGTCGACGAAACTTCTGTCGGCGAAACGTCTGTCGACGAAACGTCTGTCAACTGCAACACGTCAGCACAGTAAAATTAATTTCCTAATTTACGTGATTTACGGCGATACGTAAATAGTTTTTACTTTTACAAACAAAAATATATATGATATATATGTAGGAACATATTCAAGAAAGGCAGGTAAATTCAAAGGCATAACATGAAAGATATAAAGTAATTTAAAAAGGATGTGAATAGAAAACACACGTCAAACTCATTAGGGTTAAGAGAAAAATAAATACAATTTTATCGTTATTCACTAGCGTTTATACTACAAAGAAAACACTACTCCTGTTTTTAATTCATAACTGAATAATGATTTGACTTCAATAACTTCAGAGGCGTAAGCTATATTAAGATACACCAGTACAAATATATTAAGCTACACACAGTCACACATATTGAGATACACACATATTAAGATACACAAATATTAAGCTATACAAATATTAAGCTACACACACATTAAGCTACACATATTAAGCTATACACATATTAGGATTCACACATATTAAGCAACACACATTTATTAAAATTAATTACGTAACCCGATTAAATTAGTGATTGAAATGGAATAAAAACCATAGGATAAATATTATATAGAAATCTTAGTAATAATTTAATAAATGTGATTTTATAACATGAGTAATATACAATTAGTTAGAAAATGATATGGAATGAAATTTGTAATCTAATTAAATAAAATGTGAGATATTATCTGTTAATTTAATCATTATAATTGTGTTTCATTTCACATATATAGTATATTTTTAAGAATTTAGTAATGTCTTTGAGTTGGTAAATTTTAATTATTTATTAAAGAAATATTCGAAATATTATTAGGCATATATGTTAATTAATATATAGCATTGAAATATAGCATATTATAAATACAGCTATATTTCTCTTCCTACTTAATCTTAGATGGCTCCATCGTAACTTTTTTTCTGGTGAGAACCCTCTTCTTAATTTCTCAAATGAAATTTCGTGTTCAATATTCCAGAAGAAATCTTCACTTGATCAGATTTCTAATGAAAATAATTGAAGTAATATAATGTGGAAAACCTACTTAAACAAAATGGAAGCATATTTGGGAACGTCGCATCACATGGAAAGTTGGTATACGATAATGTCAATATCAGAAATTGATGAAAGTCAGATTAGTTCAGAACCTATACGGCCACTTTTCTAGTACTTTGAGTTTCTGAATACTACGATAATGCATTCCAGTTTTGCAATTATTTAAGGTTAGGCTAAGTTTAACAAGGATGAAAACAAAGAAAAGAGTATATTTACATATTATGTATATGATAATGTCTCTAGCTCACCGTCCAGGCCTCATCCCCCAGAGTGCGTGTCACTTGAGCCTAGTATCTGACTAAAATAGATTTCGCTGCAGCTCGTACCTCCACTCCACTATTACGTCTAACATTTTACACTATCCAGGCTGTCTATTTGCTGGCGTTACAAAGGACTCCATCCATGTACTCTCTTCAGACTCCACACGTCATCCATTAGCCATTCATGTTTTCAGAGATAATTTGGTGTATTAGTAGAGGTTTTTAGGTAGATTCTATTTAGACTGATTTATGTTAATTATTAACTGTTCATGCTGAACTCTGCTGACTAACGGACTCGTGTTAATTTTGTCAGCCCTAACTTGGACTTCTATGTTGCCGATAGACATGAACTAAATGATTTAGAGTAGCAATAAAAATTACGTCCCGGCAACCATGAGGATCTGCTAAATACTACTTTAACTAAAAAAAAATCATACTATTTGTAAACTAGTTGTGTCCTTTTGATCTTAAACAACTACACAATTCAGTATCTTTCTTACAATATCGGGAGGAAAATAAATTGAAATAAAATCTGGTTCAAAGCAGTGAATTTCTGCAATGACAAGAAACTCATCCTGAATCGATTACAAGTAAAAAGATGTTTCAACTCCTGGATGAAACAAAGACATATCTATATAGTAACATACAAATACTGCAATTTCCTTTTACTTGGACTAGCAGATATGAGAATTAGAATAGTTTGATCATACTTTTTCTCGTAATTATTGTCTTCATTATAATTTGGTTCTATACAGGGTGCGGAGAAGGTCCCCGATCAAATTTTATTTTTTAAATTAAAGATGTTATTTATTCACTAATTTTGTCCATTTATATCTCATTCTCTTCCAATAATCATATATTTTAATGTTCCAGGTCTAAATTTTGATAAATTTACATTGTCTTTTGTAAAAAATGAGTCAACGTGAGGCTATTATTCAGCTACACTGCGCGGAGAAGACAAACCCAGATATTGTTAAGCTGTTAAAAGCACCAAAATTGACTGTTAGGGATGCTGATAAACGCTACCAAGAACTGGAGACAACAGGTGATCAACCCAGGTGTGGACGACCTCGCACTGCACGCACTCCAACCAAAATCAAAGCCATTAGGGAACGGATAAGGAGGAACCCCAAGCGAAGCATGAGAAAAATGGCTAAGAGTATGGATATCGACGAAAAATATGTGAGAATCATCGTCTAAGAAGACCTCATGTTGTCCCCCTTCAAAATGACCAACATGCAACAGCTCCAAATTCAACTCCAGAACGACAGAATTTTGGCAAAAAGTGATGACAGTATCCCTCCATCTGTAAAGACTGTTTTCCGTCGCCAAAAGCCTGCCTCTGTGATGGTTTGGGCTGCCATCTCTGAGAGTTGGAGATCTCCTCTCATTTTTGTCAAAGAAGGCGCTAAAGGTAACGCAAAATCATTTATCGAGGATATTTTGACTCCAGGACAAGTCGAGATGAAGAAGCACTTCAAGGACAGGCCTTTTAGCTTTCAACAGGACGGTCATTTAGGAATAGACTTTCCGTAATTTTCAATTAAATTAAATTTACTAAATTTATCAGGAGTTCTTAAGAATTAATTGACTATTTTTTTTCAGGATTAATATTTACCAGTAAATGAACGTTAGCAAACTACTATTTATCAATTTTGAATTGAAATGGCACAATATCAGGGAAATGAAATAAAAGAATAGAAACTGCATAAGTATAATGGTTTAAATATGCAGTTCATAATCTGGTTGCTGACTATTGTTGGAGAGAATGTTTGCAGGGTAAGAGACTCCAAAGTAGTAAGGGATAACAGTAAGCGGATCCAGGCTGATAACAAGTACACAACAGTAGCCACCCATAAGACAATGTTTACTGCCTGTCAAACACCGTTAGATCTGAATCACGCTAATCAAAGAAAATGAAAGGAGATTTGAAAAAAGAAAACTGAGGAAATTTATATATATAACTAATCAAAAATTATTTTGGATTAATTTGTAATAAACTTTTAATAACAGAATAAATAATCGTAGTTGTTTATAGTTTAGGATATTTTACTGTGATAACAATAGTAAATATTTTATCGTAATAGTACCTAATCTTTTATCGTAATAGTAATATTTTATCGTAATAGTAATATTTTATCGTAATAGTGATATTTTATCGTAATAGTGATATTTTATCGTAATAGTCATATAATGATAATGTGAATCTTGTTATAAATAAATTGAGGATTTTTACTGAACTTTATTTAAAGTGAACTAGATCTTTTGACTGAATAACACTTACATGAAATGATGACATGCCCGATCACTCCCAAATCTGTTGGTCTCCGCTACCATCTCTCTCCTCGTCTTCCACTACGAAATCATCATATCGTTATACGGTAAATTTTGTAGATCTTTAGGTTGACTTCTCCCATGCCCACACTCCAAGTCGCCAGGGAAAACCTCTCAGGTATTCTACTCCATATCCAAGAGTTGGTAAAGGCTTTGAAAGATCCAGGCGTGCACTATATGTCAATGCAACGGTATCTGGAACATAACTGATTGGCATGCATTTTACAACGCTGCACATTAGTTTTGAACGAAGTCTCTCGAAATTTCTAGGCATGTAAAAATCAAAAGACCACGTTCACATGAAAGAATTATGAAAATATATGAGCATGAATAATTTTCATATTAATAAAATAGAATCGATAATTTATTTTCTACAACGGTGCGCCCTCGCACACAGCGAACAAAACACAGGATTGGTGTGAGCGTCACTTTCCTGCGTTTTGAAGGAAGGAATTGTGGCCTCCTTCATCGCCGGACCTTAGCCTCTATCCATCTTGGAGAGGGAAGCGTGCGCTACAGCTCATGATAGTACGGAAAGTCTGAAGAAGTCCCTAGGTCGACAACGGGCCAAAATTCCCCATGAAACGTTCCGTGTCGCAGTGAAGAGCTTCAGAGGTAGACTCGAGAGAGTAATCGCCGCCAATGGTGGTCATGTTGAAAAAATAATTGGTAGAACTGTTAAATGGGTTTATTGAGATATTGTGTGACAAGTTTTGTTTTATTTCATCCATCACAACTCATTAAATTAACATTTTTATATGATCGGGGACTTTCTCCACACCCTGTATATTAAATATCTATAAGCGACCAATTTGAAATAAAACTTCTGAGCAAAAATATATTAATTTATGTAAATATACAGTGGCGTGAAAAAGTTAATGAACACTGAAAAAAATGAGAAAATTGTCTAATGTGAAAAAAGTAGACTTCATAAACAGTTGTGAATTTAAATATAACTCCTTCTATAACTTGACTTTTATTATTCAAAATTTGGGAACATTTGACCCACTTTCTGCAGAATAAATTAACAATAAAGCAAATGAACTAATTATACCGCTGTGCAAAAGTTGAGGAACACGTTAAATTCCGCCTCTAATTATCTACCTTACTGCGCTGTCAAAGACTAAATTGACACTAAATAACAGTTTCTATAATATTGGAACAATACAAAACGTAAACAAACAATCATGGCACCCGTTGTACGATGTAAAATGTCTTCTCCTGAAAGAAATCGTTTTCTGTCATTGCATTTTGATGGAAAATCTATTTCAGAGATATCTTCTATGATAGGAAGGGCTCGCACAAATGTTCAACGTATTATTGCCAAATATAAAAAGCTTGGACACATAGAAACAGGAAAGAGAACCGGCCGACTACCTTAGACTACTCCTAGAGAAGACTGACAGATTGTCAGAATGAGTATGAGGGACCGTTTCATGCCTGCTTCTCAAATCTCACGTGTGTTAAGGGGACTGTACTTGGAAATATTTCATATAATTTTATTATTTTTTCTTTATTTCGTAAATAGCTACCTAGCACCCTTCCAGATGTTTGAATGAAATATCAGAGCTCTAAATTAACTGTAACCCATTGGGGGGGTGGGGTGGAGAAAGGGAGTGGAGCGAGGCGAGAATTGGGGTGGCGCTAGATACTTTAAACACTCCCTATCATATCTGGTAAAGTAACTCCTGCTCAGATCACAAAGCACAGGTATTGGTTCGCAATTCTTCTCAGTGGAACTTGATATCTCATAAGGGAAGGTGTTGGGTGCCAGACCGGCGCTAGGTGGGAGGCAACTATGAATGAGTTTTTCTAACACTTCTCTATACGGACAAATAATGGTATTAAGAAACTTACAACTCTTACAATTTTGAAGCTACGGCATTGATTTTTTTTTTTTTGCATTGGATTTTCCAGTGAAGTGTCCTACAAAACAGTTTCCTTTGTATTTTAATTTTCGAATATGTTTTCAAAATTTTGAATTTAAAAAAAATCCATTTATTTGGATTTTGCGTTTGCAAAATTTTACGTTTGCAATCGTTTAGTCGAAGGAGTGCAGCAGTGATAGATAGCGTAGGTTGGTTCACCAAATATTAGTTATTTTTGCTTCTTTCAAATTCATGAACAAAATTTTAAGGTGTTCCTTAACTTTCGCACCGGGGTAAAATTCGTTCATTTGTTTTATTGTTAATTTATTCTACAATAAGTGGGTCAAATGTTTCCAAATTTTGAATACTAAATGTCAAATTATAGAAGGAGTTACATTTAGATTTGCAACTGTTTATGAAGTCTATTTTTTCACATTAAACAATTTTCTAAGAAAAATTTACTGTTCCTTAACTTTCGCACGCCACTGTACATATTAATTGTTAACCTTTGGCTCATTTCAATTCAAATTCACATAATACGAATCAAAGAGAAATCACAGAAAAGTATTTACTACCATTTGCTTTACCAACTCACTCGCAAAATAAAGCATCCATATTTTTTTAGTTTCCTCTTCACAGCTTTGCTAAATTACCAGGAAAATATTTCCAGTGTTTGGTAAATAATGCATTGCAATAAAGTCAGTGTTTGGCATATAATGCATTGCAATAAAGTCAGTGTTTGGCATATATAATGCATTGCAATAAAGTCAGTGTTTGGCATATATAATGCATTGCAATAAAGTCAGTGTTTGGCATAAAATGCATTGCAACAAAGTCAATGTTTGGCATAAAATGCATTGCAATAAAGTCAGTGTTAGGCATATAATGCATTGCAATAAAGTCAGTGTTTGGCATATAATGCATTGCAATAAACCAGTGTTTGGTATATAATGCATTGCAATAAAGTCAGTGTTTGGTATATAATGCATTGCAATAAAGTCAGTGTTTGGCATATAATGCATTGCAATAAAGTCAGTGTTTGGTATATAATGCATTGCAATAAAGTCAGTGTTTGGTATATAATGCGTTGCAATAAAGTCAGTGCTTGCTATATAATGCATTGCAATAAAGTCAGTGTTTGGTATATAATGCATTGCAATAAAGTCAGTGTCTGGCATATAATGCATTGCAATACAGTCAGTGTATGGTATATAATGCATTGCAATAAAGTCAGTGTTTGGCATATAATGCATTGCAATAAAGTGAGTGTTTGGCATATAATGCATTGCAATAAGGTCAGTGTTTGGTATATAATGCATGACCTACATTAAGAATCTGATCCGTGAATGTTATCTCGAGCGGAAACGAAACTTATTATCATAACAAATTCTGTTTCTTGAGAATATTTCTCTACATCTTTACAACAATATTATTCCTAAAGCATTATATGTAGTGTTATACAATGGTTAAATATTAAATAATATTATTTATTAAATTGTATTACTATATTTATTCAATCAATTTAAGAAATATTTAGGTTAGTTTTTACTTAAATTATTATCAATATACTCACAAATATTTCCAAATAGTCACACAATCATATGTATTTCAGTCCTGCCTACAATATTATTTTCTCAGTTCCCTTCCATTCATTTCACGCAAAGTTTCTTCTTGAGAATTCCTTTTGTCATCAGAATCTGATTACATTTCAATAGCATTTTATTCGCTCTTCCAAAGAACTAACATTAACATCAACTTTATTCTTTGAGTCGACACAAAAGTTAAAGCTTCATAACTTTTTGTGGCAGTCGATCTCGAGGTTTGTATCGCCTATAGTGTCGAAATATTTGAATTGTCGTTCAGGGGAATGGGATTCAGATCTGATAAACCTTTGCAACTTATTCGAATTGAAAAAAAAGTAAAGTTATTGAAAGTTTTGAGATTTAATAGTTTTATATTCAATTTAAATAGTAATGTGATTTTGCAAGTGCGAGGAGTTATCTTTGGCTATGAGCTATATTTCGCTATGTGCTATATTTGTGTATGTGCTTTCTTTGGCTATGTGCTATCTTTGGTTATGTGCTATTTTTGGCTATGTGCTATATTTGTCTATGTGCCATCTTTGGCTATGTGCTATCTTGGCTATGGGCTATCTTTGGCTATGTGCTATCTTGGCTATGGGCTATCTTTGGCTATGTGCTATCTTAGGCTATGTGTTATCTTTGGCCATGTGCTGTCTTTGGATATGTGCTATCTTTGTCTATGTGCTATCTTTCGTTATGTGCTATCTTTGTGTATGTGCTATCTTTGGCTATGTGTTATCCTTTGCTATATGCTACCTTTGTGTATTTACTATCTTTGGCTATGTGTTATCTTTGTCTATGTACTCTCTTTGTCTATGAGCTATCTTTGTCTATATGCTATCTTTGTCTATATGCTATCTTTGTCTATGTGCTATCTTTGTCTATTTGTTATCTTTGTCTATGTGCTATCTTTGTCTATGTACTATCTTTGTCTATGTGCTATCTCTGTCTATGTGCTATCTTGGTCTATGTGCCAGCTTTGTCTATGTGCTATCTTTGTCTCTATGCTATCTTTGTGTATGTGCTATCTTTTTCGATGTGCTATTTTTGTCTATGTGCTACCTTTTACTGGAGGTAGCAATATTTACTTATTTACTTGCTTGGCTGACTTATTCTCAAGGGTCTCTTGTACTTTCCTTTTTAATTGGTGTACCTAAATTCTAACAACTATTTTATGTTGTCTCATTGTTCAACCCTGAGAGCTATTCCTTTAATTTAGTTCATTGCTTTATTTATTCATAATAATTCTTCATATTCCAGAACTAAAATCAAATGGTAAAGTAGTTACGTAATCAAAGTTTCCTGTAAATCTTAATTCAGTTCCATTCTTTCTAGACTAAAGCCAAACTCACTGCAAGGGCAATGTTATTCTGATAGTAGTTTTTCCCTATATATGCATTACATATTGTTATAAATATTATTCCCATGTTAAAATTTCTTGTGTATCCTTCTTCAGAATACAAATATCACAAATTCAGTCTATCTATGCTGCGTTTTAACACTAACGTTCAGAACAAAAATCTTTCTTTAAAGATTTTTTCTAATTCTATTATTGAAATTTTCTCTAATTCTATTGCTATGATTTCTTATAAATTTGTAAATTAATAATTGAGTTTTACTAATTTACTAACAATAAATTTTGTGATTAAGAACGATTTAATTTCTTGTTATATTTTAGTCAAATGAGTTACGCTCAAAGGATTTGAATCACATTAATAAATCATCAAATATTAATTGAAATATTTTTCAAACTACAAGCGAAAATTTTTCTATGATTAAATTCAAACATTAGAATGAAATGACGAATGAATATTCCAGAGTTAAATTTCTTTGGTCGAGCTGGTGATTTAATTATAATTAATAATTATTTAATTTCCTCTTCGCGTAAAAGTTTCCATTACGTGGCAATGTTTTCTAATAGTCGGACGGGATAATTTTATGGGAATGCGAATAATAATGAGATAATACGGGGGTAGATATACAGAAATATTTACAATTACATTATGTATTTTTTATTCATTACTTATGTTTAATTATGAAATTCGGGTAATTGAACTTTCGTTATTTTATGAAATTATAAAGTGTTGATAAATAAATTGACTAAGTATATGTATATAATTATGAATGTATTATAAACTGCGTCCATCGCTCTATTGCAGATCACAATTTTGTGAATAATTTTAATATTATTGATCGTACAGTAGTGAAACTTTGGTCACTGGAAGATTGCTTCTATTTTAGTATCTTGCTGGAATATTTTTTGAATCCATGAGAAAATTGGAAAGTTATGAACGTTTATGTATTTTGAAGGCATTTTAACTGTCCATCGCTTTATTGCAGCTCTGTGAAAAGGCCAGAAAATGCGCGATTAACTTCTACCGAGAGGGTAAAAATTGTAGCAGGTCCTGCAGAAGGGAGGACTCTTCTATATTTAGCTTTATAACTGTGAAGGGTTAAGAAAACAATAGTTTCTTTAGTGGGAAATCCCGACACAAGCCCAAGGAGAGATGAGGGTACGAGAAAAAGAATTTCCCCTTGAAATATGCGAAAAATACGCAGGCAGGTCATAAGGCAGCTAAATGACACTAGTGCCTCCATTTTTGACAAGGCTGTCATCGGTCTTACGTCAAAACAGTCCGGATGTAATGTCTCAAATGAAATGGTCAGAAATTCTCAATGGGGCTTAAGACCAGAGAACAAGGCAATCAAGTCATGAGAGTCTCTCACTTGATACCCAGAGATATGAGGAAAGAAGTTGTAACCCTTCAAGCATGAGATTGTGCGAAGTTATTAAAGAAAATCATCTTTTACCAACGAGATAATTGCAAACTATTAGGCCAAGGGAACAAGTACTCAACAAAAGAGGCAATATAGGATTGGATTGTTAGGTTTATACCCTCTGGTTCTCGGAAAGAGCCAATTAACCTTTTACCAATGATGCCCGCTTAAAACATAAAGCCACAGCCTCCTTGTTGACGACGAAACCAGTGTGGATAAACAGCTCCAGTAGGATCCAAACTTTAACCCATCCATCCAGACAATCAAGGGTGGCTCTTGCCTCATCTGTTAAAAGAAAAAGTAGGAAGTTTATTTCCATGTAATTCTGTGTACATCTAATGCCCTTTTTTTCATTGTTCTTGTCGATAGGAGGCCTGGAAATGGGCTCCACGTTCCTTTTCGTCTCATTTAGGACACTGTTTGGACGAATAATCAATGACAGCCTTGTCGAAAATGGAGGCTCTAGTATTATTTGGCTACCCTTATAACCTGCCTGGGTAGTTTTCGCATATTTCGAGGGGAAAAAGCTTCTCCTCGTACCCTCATCTTTCCTTGGGTTGGTGTTGGGATCTTCCACAATAGAAACTATGTTTCTCTTATCCCTCCCAAATTCATTAGCTAAATATAGAAGAGACCTCCCTTCTGCGGGACCTGTTACAATTTTTACACTCTCGGTAGAAGTTAATCGCCTATTTTTTGGCCTTTTCACAGAGCTGCAATAAAGCGATGGACAGTTAAAATGCCTTCAAAATATATAAACGTTCATAACTTTCCCATTTTCTTATGGATTCAAAAAATATTTCAGCAAGATACTAACATAGAAGCAATCTTACAGTGACCAAAGTTTCACTACTGTACGATCAATAATATTAAAATTATTCACAATATAGTGATTTGCAATAAAGCGATGGACGCAGTTTACACTGAAGTGAAGTAAAAGTATACCATATGTATAAAATATTTAGCTCATGTTATCCATATTAAATAAAGATACTAGAAATAAATGTCTTCTATACAATTTCAGCAAAAAAATGTATCTAGACAAAATTACAGGTAAAACTCGTACAACGGACAGTATTTGTATCCGAAAATGTGTCTGCTATGCTGAACAATGGACGCTATGGGCGACAGAGATTTTACTTCAATTGGGGATTTAAAATTTGCAAGTTTTCTGTAACACCATTTCAAAGAAACGTTATTGATAAAGGTAAACAATCTCAATTATTCGTTAAATGAAATTGTTAATGAAAATCTAATATTTATAATAACACTTACTCATATAAAAGTACGAGATTTTGAATGAATTGCGTGAAAATATAGAATGGTTACACCTCTTTCTAATTTCTATAGAACTTTTATTATGAAATAAAACATATTGGGAAAGGATAACAAAATTGAATAACTCAAAATTTGAAAAACAATACATTAAGTGTTGATTTTAAGACCTCTGAATATAATCAATGTATGACCAAATACTTTGTAAATGGATAGAATATTTGTCAAACCATATAATTCAACCCTAATGAGTTTGACCATCAGAATGAACGGGAATATTTGAGTAATGAGCATGTGTTATAAAACCTACGGTAGTGTATTTTTACAAGTTGTTAGTACATATACTAAACTAATGTGTTGATTAGTTTAGTCAGCGCTGAGTTACACCGAAAAGAAATTATTTTTTTAATTTTTAAATATCAAAATACATTTGGAATTTATGTAGGAACAAAGTCAAGAAAGGCCTGTAAATTTAAAAGAATAACATGAAAAGATATAAAGTAATTTAAAAAAAGATGTGTCTAAGAAACACACGTCAAACTCATTACGGTTAAAGAGGTCGTTCAAACGTCCGGTAGAAAGGACACATTTTTGTCCTTTGTAAATGTAGGGTGTCCGTTTAAAGATCGCCCGTTGCATGACCTTTACCTGTTTTCAAATGCTATTGGTAAGCACCGTTGAGTTATGAGATGACATTAATCTATACAATAAATGTTTATTGAAATCAAAATGTTAATTGAATTCAAAATGTTTATCGAATTCAAAACGTCAATTAGATTCAAAATTTTAATTGAATTCTAAATGTTTATTGAATTTAAAATTTATCGCTAGAAATACTTACGAACTTAAATAAAAAGAATAATCAATGATTTCAATGAAGTTATTCATGATTACACTAAGTATTCAATTAGAAAATCTTGCGACAATTTAGTTTCAATAGGAATTCCACTGAAAAGTTTATAGTTTGCATTGATTCATTTTGGGAATTTACTTGAAAAGAATTAGAAAGTTTTAAAAAATATTATGTACCTACATCGAGATTTTCTATAAACTCACCATAGAATCAATAATTTTTAGTCAAATATTTTGTATTTAATTTCTATAAAATATTCAAGCAATATTAATTAAAGATCTTAGAAAACAGTGTTCCATTAAATAAGATACTTATAACAACCTTGGAGTTTAAAAGTTTTATGGATATTCCATTTGAGATTTATTGGTATATTTATATTGATCCATTTAATTCTGAATAAGAAGTTGAAAAATTACTATTATTTAGAAAGATAACTACAATCCATATAATTCACTGACCTATTATTATTTAATGTAATCATGTTAACTAACCTTCCATATAATTATTATTAGTCTAAAATAAGTATTTCTTTAAGTTTATTGAAAGTAATTCACCCCGAAAATATATCAAATGATTTTCCTTAACAATTGGTTACTATATATGGTTTGATAGTTTTAATGTGGAAATACAATATAAATAAGTTTAATCGTCATTGAATCAATTTAACCATCATAAGAACACATAAATAACATTTGACTATTCCAATTCAAAACCATTTCATAAAAGCCATTACAGAGAATGATTGTATATATATTTAATTGACCATATTATAACCACATGTATATCCTACTGCACTCAAATCATCCCTACTGCACTCAAATCATCGCATGGTATGTTCTCGCAACGCAATTCACCCCGTGGTACAAATGATATTCCTTTGAATTAAGGTTAAGAAAAAGTTCGACCGCTGTTATTTATAATTGATAGAGAACATATTCAAATATGTTTGAAATTATTCTGTTCCTATAAATTTTCCATGATTAGAAAAGTTTTATTAATATTCAATGAGACATGTAACTACATCTTTGAAAATCTATATTTTTTCACGTAATTAAGATCTATTTAGTTATTGAATGCTGATGATACATTTGTTTTATTAGAAGATTATTGCATTGTTGTCATGGTGAACTTACCACGTGGCGAATTGAATGCGAGAACTTCAGGCGATGAATTGAGGGGGGTGAACTTTTCACACACCGTTTAGCATATCTAATTTACCACATTCATAGCAACAAGTGAAATGTCATACTTATATCAGGTGTTCACTCTGTTATTTACCATATTCATGACAATAAGTCAAATATTTTATTAATATCATAAGTCAACCACACGTAAATTATCACATTTTAATGGAATACCACATGTAATTTTGTTGTATCCATTTTCGAAAAGTATACACTATACACTTATACAGGTTATAGGTGAGTTTTAAATGTGTATGCGTCAACATGGAATTATTTGTAGGGTAAAAAAGTTAAACGTTCATTGCCTCCCCAAAAAAACAAGTAACATTGGAAACAACCTAATAGTAATGCTTCCTACTAAATCAGTATACATTATTATTGCCAATGGAGAACCCACACATTCAGTGACAGCCCTTTTGATTGGCAGAATTCATTACGAATGTCCTAACATATTACTGTGTGATTTGGCATGGAGAAATAGTGAGGAATATATTCCTTAATAATATTCAGCTAATTTTGAGTGTGGTCTTGATATATTTTGATGCTGATGATTATTATTTAGTGTTAGTAGAAAATAAATGATATATAATGTATGTAATATATTTTATAAATTGGAACCGTTAAAAATGTATTGAGGTAATTCATGATGATCAAAATATTCTACCTTTCATCTCCAATAAAATCAAATTATAAGCCATTACAAAAAAATATGTATTTCTCTTATGTCAAAGTAGGTGACTGGACAACTCGGCGTCAGGCAATTTGCCGTGCAGACAACTCACCGTTGGACAATTGGCCAAATGGACAACTCACTGCTATGACAACTAGGTAGTTTATGTTTCCTGATAATTATTATCAGCCAGGCATCTCAACCGAAACTTTAATGATAAAAAAAAATAATGTTTTTTTCAGGGAAAGTGTTTTCTTGTAATTACAAAATAAATTTTAATAATGATAAGCTATACCCTCTCAATTTCATCCATTCCGAAGTTAAAGTGTTGTGCTATAAGTGATTTATATATACCGGGTTTTGCAAAAGAATGTTACATTTTGACTTTCTTACATACAAACGTAATTTTTGGTGAAATTTAGAAATTTCTGTTACATAACAATTTATTAATATACAATGATATAATATTATTCAATGTGGCCGCCTTTTGCGGCAATGACACGCTTCAACCGAGGTCGGAAGCTCTTGCATGCCATCCTGACGAAGTTCCTTCTGGTGCACGCTCATGCGCGCGTCGCAGAAGCCTTTAGCTCACCTGTATTACTGTGGCGTGTTTCACAAGTCTTTCCCTCAATATGCGCCCACACACAGAAATCGAGGGGGTTCAAATCTGGCAACTGTGGAGGCCAAAAGTCTTTAGGCCAGAAGCTGATGCTATTCTCTAACCAGTTCTGCGTAGTTTTTGCCGTGTGTGCGGGTGCTCCGTCCTGCTGAAACACGTAATCTGCCTTTTTGGTGATTTTCTGAATCCATGGGAGAACTTTGGTTTCTAAAATTTTTGTGTAAACAGCGCAGGTTACCCTGTATCCCCGTTCAAACCACATTGGTGGCATCTTCTCTCTATTGGATGCCACGACACCAAGCATCATGATAGATGCTGGATGCTTGGTGGTTGACACCCGGCGGTGTTTAGAAACATCATTCACACAGCTTACGACCCCGTCATTCTGTTTGTTGAAAACCAGATTGACCGTGAATGTTTTCTCATCGGAGAAAATGAGAATTCGATTCCCGTGGCTCTTTAGATCATTTAACAGACGGGTGCTCCTCTCCAGATGTTTCTGAATCATTGCATCACTTAAGATGTTTTTTTTTTTAAACGTCTTAGACTTTTTCCTCTCATGCTCTTGACCACCCTATTCACAGTGGACACAGAAATCTTTTTCATTAGTGCCAGTATCGTCATTTTCTGGCCTGTGTCATTTCCAAAGGCCTTCTTGATGGTTCCACGGCTATATAACTACCTGTGGTATTCCTGACCGAGGACGGTCCTGTAGGGACTCTGAGTATAGACAGTCATTCTGCTGACGTTTAATTGATTCGCAATGTAAGTTTGCTTATGACACACGTGCAACAAAGGGGATACTTCAATTCTTTTTGCCTGCATTGCGTTGCAACTCAAATTTAGAAACTTTTTAGGAATCAAAATAGTATCTGTAATATATAGACATTTGTTATATGTGACCAAATTTAAGGTAAAATCCAAGATAACAGATAAATTTAAAGAATAAGAAGTGGAACAGAACTTTTGCAAAGCTCGTTGTATATACAGGGTGGCGCAAAAAAAAGGAAACCCATTTTCAAACTAGTTTATTTTACCAACTATTAAAGCTAGAATTTTTTTAAAAACATCGTTTTATTCTTTTACTTTTTTTCTATTCATCGTTAAAATCTGTTGAAGTTAAGACAAAAATTGAACATCCTGCAGTGAATTAAAAAAAGGCAAGTAAAAATGGCTTGCGCGAGCACGAAATATACGAAAATATCACATGTTATTTAAACACTGAAAGCTTTGAACAGATGCAACCTCATTTTGAGCATAGCTTTCAGGTAAGATTTTCACCAACTATAAAACCATATTGACTTATGTTAATATGTTCAAAACTTTAGAAACCACTTCCTTTTGAACAAAAAACGATTAAGTCACAGGAGAACAGAACGAACACATGAAAACATTAATCTTATTCATGAAAAATGTATTGAAAATCCAAAATTATCAATCAGAATGAATGAATTAGACATCACTAAAGACACAGTTCAACGAATTGTTAAAGACTATGTGCAGTATCATCCTTTCAAGAAGCATGTATGGCGCGAACCCTTAAAACTGATTTATCGCACAGCCGTCTAAATTTCTCAAGATGGTTTCTGCAAAGATATGCTCGTTTGGAGAAGACATTGTGATTGATGATGAAGATTTAATTCCTTGAATGAAACAGTTGATAAAAAAAGTCAAATGGAAAAAATTAACTATTTTTTAATTTTTTATTTACACCATGAATGAATAATTATACCTATTATAAAGTCTTTTTTGTGTTTTTCGTCCTCGTGCAAGCTCTTTTTATTTATATTTTTTCACTTCGCTGCAGGATGTTTAATTTTACTTTTAAGTTTAACAGATTTCCATGAAAGTTGCAGAAAAACCATACGAATAAAACAGTGTTTTTAGAATTTTGTTGCATTTAATAGTTTTAAATAATAAACTCATTTGAAAATGGGTTTCCTTTTTTTTGCGCCACCCTGTAAATCAATTATTATATAAATCAATAAATTTCAGTTGAGTGAAGAGTTAAGAATCTTCACCATAATTAAACTTATCATTAGACAGCAGGCGATAGAGATTGCACTTCTATCGAATACAAAAGAGAAAGTTAACTTAAGTGATAGAAGAGTTGTACATTAACGATGAGGTTTGAAAAACTGATGCAGCGTTTATTCCATTGGCTGTAATAGTACAATATCATTGTAAGAAAAAAAGCTAGGAATTCTAACAGGTATTGCTATCGTTCATAGTTTATAGATAAAATATTGGAGATTTTCTCACTCTGTTTATTCCAATAGGCAATTATATTAATACACCACATTATTATCACTACTTTGGCATGCATTCACGACATTACCAACACCACCCTGACACGAATACACAACACTACCATCAATACCATGAAGCTAATACAGCAGGTTACCAAAACCACCCTGGCGCAAATACACCACATTACTAACAGCACCCACACCCAAACATACCACATTGCAACGGTACAAGTACATACACCACATTACCACCACGTCCTGACGAAAGAGATTCAATTTGGTGTTGTTTATGTTCGTCTTAGAACTCTATTGGTGGAGTAAATGGTCCAGTAAATAACCAATTGAGGGAGGAATTCCCAAGACGGGAGATGATATTTCATCAGTGTGAGATGCACGGTGATAAATTGCTATACTAATTCTGGTAGATGAAATAATTTGTAGTTTAACAATTGAATGCACACTTTTAAGATATATATAAATTTGGTCAACAAATTGTTGAAATATTGCTGTGAACAAATTGAAATAAAAAAATAAAAATTATATTTGATGTTGCCTAAGTATTTAATGATTCCTGTTGTTTTGGTAAGATTGATTGCTATTTAGAATTAAACATAATTAAAATATTAAACTAAATAATCAGTCACGTAGAAATATTTTATAGGATAGAATAACTCTTCAATACTCGGAAAGTGTCTGTTACCATAGGCCGGCATGATAAGTCAATCTCATTAGCTTGTGAACAATAACACGCCCTCTTTTTGGTAAAGTCTTTACAAAAATAATGAAACAACATTTAATTTCAAGTAATAAACTTACTTCCTTCCGAGTTTATATTTACCTTCTATGCAAACTGCGATTACTTCACGTCATCTTAAAAAGTCTCGTAAATATTATATTTTTGTTTTTAAGAAACTAAACAGAATTTACATTTTTGATGGGCAGAATAACCCACACGGTAATTGTTGATATTATTACAGTACATCGGCAAGAGTGACTCTTTGCAACTCTCTTCAAAACTTTTCAAGACTCTTAGTCTGGTTTGTTTATTATTAGTCTCAAGAGTGAAAAGGAAGATGCAGTATTAGTAGATGAAAGAAAGTACTAATATTTAGAAAATTAAATAAACACACTAATATATGAATTTTAAAATGGGAGTAATACTATATCTAATGGAAATGTTACTCGTATTAATAATTAAATTATAATGAATTTAATTGTATTGTTACCAAAAGTACAAATACAGTAGAAATAAATTGCTATTTAGTTTATTTATGATGCATGATACTATAAAAAATACTTCGATGATATTCCAGTACTCATACAATAATTTTGTAAGCATTAATATTTTACTAACAATTAATATCGCAATATGAAGTCAACTGCCCGAAAAAGTCCTATCATCTAATAGGACTTTATAGAAGGGCTTGAAAATTAGATTTTAATAATTTCCATTTTTTTTATGTAATCTTTTTCTTTTCAATAAATATCCTTATCCTTCATGTGAATCATTTAGGAAACTAAGAATCTCTGTTCACTAAACTAATGATAATGTATTATACAAATAAACAGCAATTTTTCTGTTACGAGGAAAAAAGTTTTTCAATTCAATTACTAAGAAATAAGAGGCAGTTAGTATTTTATGGGAGTTGTTTGGACTGTAAGGATTTATTTTAGGAAGAAAGTAGTAATTATAAAGCAAATAGGCTTTCAATATCAAATAATTACTCATGTTTAAGTCGTTTAATATTATATTAATTTCCTTTAGTTCCCTAAATATTTTTCACTTAAAATGTTTTCATTTTATTATCGGATGAAAATACATTATTTTCTAGTCTCCAGACTGGGTGAAATTAATTAGACAAAAATCACTCACTTTTTATTCACTTTAATTAATTGACTTTGCGATAAAAGGCAAAGGATAAAAAGTTTAATTCATTTAAAATCGATGACTTCTGTTCAACGATTGAATGTATTTATATTGTTCAAAATTAAATTATATTTTCAGTTCACCACAAATGCATTTGTTAAGATCACTTCTTGGGTTTGAAAATTGACACTAGACTTTCAAATTTTAATGAGAATATATATGAATGTATGCCTTCAGAACTAATTGTTCGTTCTTAATTTCTTTATTTCCATAATTCAGTAACTGATCTAGTTAATGTATGTCAATTTCACAGGAAATTGAAGGGGATTATGACCGGTTCACTTTTATTGGGACAATATAAAAATACACTGTTCAGCAAATATGGCTATGAGAATGATCGAATTAAATAGAGGGTGGGATAATATATGATTATGTCCTACACTCACTAGTGTCGCGCCAATTTTGACTATAGAGAACAAGTGTTCGCTAAGAAACTCGAATAGGTCTTCATATCTACTATTGTCACATATAATAGCAAGTCATATTGACTCTTAAATATTCAATGATAATCCAAAGGGTACAAATGGAATATATTAACGATGGTATCTTAACGGATTTTTAGGGTAAGGTTTAAAAGAGAGGATGCCAGCAATTAATATCATTCGATACTTTTGAGAAAGAAACAATTGAGTTATTGAAATATATATACACCGAAAAAATAATTTAATTTAAAATATATATAAGAAAATAAATGATTACAAAGATGGTACATGATAAATCGTTATTGAAGAAATAAAAATGTACAATCGCTAAGAAACAATTTTCTATTTGAAATTAAGACAACTTTAAATTAAAATTTTCAAATTAAATACACCAAGTATTTAGAATATATATGTTTTATTAATTAAAATCAATACATACAGTGGTTGAACCTATCTGTTGGTCTTAATTTGTAAAAATTATCAACCCATATTACTAAAATGATATTAACAATGCGAAGAATTTATCTTCGGTGAATTTAGTGACGACGAACTCGCCATGCGGTGAACTTTCCGGAGGTGTATTGACAGCGAAGAATTCACATGAAACGTACCTTTACCTTTTAGTTCGACTTACTTAACGCTAGTGTGAATACCTTCTGCAGATTTCAGAGTCCTTATTTTAATAAAATTTAACTTAAATATTTAACTAATATTTTTCAATGACAGCTGGATCACGACACGAAAAAGACTCCACGGAATGAAAAGGGAGTTGTGAGGATATTCATTATCAACTGTTGCTTAATATTTTAAATTACATACTAAAATTATAATGAATTAATATCAAACATATATGATAGAAACTGAAATTATCAAAATTTCTTAACACAAAACTATTTACAGACAATTAGTAAGCACGATAGAGGTCTATATTATATTGCAAATGAATGGCTATATGTTGGGAGTTATTTTTCTCCTCATTTTTTTATATATTTGTGTCAGGTAATAGACATGCTATCACGATAAATATTGTTTTTATTGTCGTTCTATAATATTGGTTTATCACTGAATGGTGTGAAAATTGGTAACTAAATATCTTGAACACAAATATGAAGAAAAAAAAACATTAATAAAAAGCGGAATGTAATATTTTAGACGTCATTTTTTTATTAACAGCTTGTTATTCGCATAACTATAAAAGTATTCGACCAAGTCTTCTAAAAATTAGTGAGATAATAGTCGATTTCGAGGAACATGCTGGTAAAATTTTGAGAGCGATTCTGTGAAAGGTCAAAGTCAAGGTGATATATAACTCAAAAGGTACTCAACCATATTGCTTGAAACTTGATGGGACGATTGGCAATATCCAGAAACCATTTGATTAAATTTTAGAAGCGATTGGGTCAAAGCAATTTATAACATAACCCTAAAGAGTTCGATGTGTGTATTCTAAGCACTTTTTTAAATACTCTATATCTTCCATGTCATTCCTTTGAATTTGCCGTCCCTTCTTGACTTCGTTCCTACATAAATACGAATACCATATATATTTTTGTATTTAAAAGTTAAAAAATATTTACGTATTGGCTAAATCACGTATATTACGAAATTATTGTACTTTGGTGACATTTGGTAACGTAGAAATATAGTTTGGTTAGCCTCTAAGCATAATTCAGTCCACTGTTTCATGGAGTACACACACATGCGCGAACTGTAATTGGATTGGGTCACACTCCACCCAATTACAGCTCTGCTCTCTCAGTTTCCAATATCTTATATACATACCTATGTATTAATTTCTCTTTATTTATTCAATATTTTTACTTGAAATTTAATACACATTAGTTTAGTATATATACTAACAACTTGTAAACAATACAGTACCGTAGGTTTATAAATCAGACATGTGTTTTTAAAACCATAAACAAACCTTGCCGTACATTCTAATAGTCAAACTCATTAGGGTTAATAACTCAAAAGTATTCAATCAAATTGCCTGAGATTTGATGGAACAATAATTATTGGTCATTAAAATTGTCCAAGAACCATCTGGTAGAATTTTGGGAGCGAACCAGTCAAAGGTCAAGGTCAAGGTCATTTATAACTCAAAAAATATTCAACCAAATTTTTACCAAATAGATATTAAAATTGGTTAGTAGAAGTTTATAAATACAGAAAAAACAACACAAAAAGTTATATAATAACGAGAATAAATGTTTATAAAGAAAAAAGACTGTGTATATTTAGTGGTAGAGTCAAAGTGTAGAGTGTGTGTGAATGTAGACTGTTCGAGTGGTAGAGTAGAAGCCTGTAAAACAACAATAAAATTGGAAATTAAAATTTAATTTTATAAAAAAGTAGAACAATATAATTAAGCAAACCATCATTACATTATAAAAGTTATTACAATATGATAGCAGACTTAATTTATTTCAATAAAAAATATTGCAATATTAAATTAATTATCAAGCAAACGTCTATATAAGATATCATTCTCTGAATCTTATGAAGTAAATGGCTTATTTAAGATGTTACTCAATGTGGTGAAGGGATAGAAATGAGCTCTGAAGCCTAGAAACAGTCTCTTATATAGTGACCAAACAATGCAAACATACTATGATTCATGTTAAAAATATTGAAAAATTCGAATGCATTTGATGTTTATAATCAAGAGTTAATGATATAAGACTACAAGATAGCTTCTACTTATTTTGAAAACAACTTGGTGGATGTTCGTAACACATTAATTTAACTTAAGAAACTAACATTAATGGTTATCAAATTGCATTACTATCCTAATACACTGACTGCATTTCAAATTTGAGCGATTAAGAAACATAAATAAAAAACATCTCTGATGAGACTCTATCGATTTGACTGCCTAGCTAATATTTATACTTCTAACAACAACAAAAATGTTAGCAAGTAGGTATTGAACAAAGTAATAATAAATACATATTTCACATTTGTAAATTAAAGGTGAAACTTCACTGAGTTCAAAATGGAAGAATATTTTTATTAAATTGATATTTTGTCCTTTAATTTGGTCTCAATTTTAATAGTATATTCTATAGTTTACATTGATTTATATGGTTCTGTTATATCTTTATATAAATACAGAATATTTTATTATTACTTTATGGTTGTACTAATTTATATCAGAATTTTCTCTAGATCTTACTCTTATGATCAGTCTTTAGCGTTCTGTTAGCAATGATTTCATGAAATTATATTATTACAAAAATACAATAATACAATTTATAACAATGAAAATTACATTATTACCTTCGCAAAATTGCGGATGATTATGTTTTGGATGGTATTATTTTCATATTTCTAATATTGATATTGCAATATTGTTATTTGCATAATTATTCAACCAACTTGCCTGAAATTTGGTGGGACCGAACCATTAGCCATTATTCAGAAACCATTTGATTTCATTTTGGGAGTGATCGGGTCAAAGGACAAGATCAAGGTCATTTATAACTATAAAAAGTATTCAACCAAATTGCTTGAAATTTGGTGAAACGGTTGGTCATTTCCTCACGTGGTTAATTTGTTACGTGGTTAATAATTCCAAAATGAAACTTTGGGAATTTAGATCTTCAGATAAATATGTAGATAATCCCAGGTAACATTGCGATATTCCCGGAATATCCCCTCGATATCGCAACCTCCCCTCAGTGTCGCAATATCGCGGCCCGATGTCCAGGGAATGTTCCCGCGACATGCATTACCAATATGATTCCCTTCCGACATTTTCGGGATATCCCCGCGATATTCCTAACGAATATCATCCCCATCCGACATTTTCGGGATATTCCGGCGACATGTATTACTAATATCATTTTCATTGAAAATATGTTGGAAATAATTGACAAATAAATAAGAAATAAAATAATATTTAAAATATATTACACCATTTATTCCGACAAGACCATTAAAATTAATGGGGTATCAATAATAAATAAGAGAAATAAAATATATTTTAAAAAACATATATTAAAAAATATAATAAATAAAATATATATGTATAAATATGTTTAAAAATATATATGTATAAACTAAATGTATTTTTTTATGTCAAATGAAAATTATTAAAAAAAATTATTAAAAAAAATATGTACCTATGTAAAAAATGTATGTAAAAGAATATATGAAAAAAATGTATGTAAGAAAAATCATGTGAAAAATAAATATATATAGAAAAAATTATTCCTACATTTTTTATTTATTAAATGTTAAATCGTGACATTTTTTTTGCAACCAACAGACAAAGACACACTCTGTATTAGTATATAGGGTGTTTTATATTATAAGTATATATCGATAAAACCCATTACCAGCCTCATATAAGTCATATTTACACTTAATTTACTATGCAAAATAATCGTTTCAAAATCACTTTTAGGTCAATATAGGTATCTATAATATTATATAAACATTTAATTAAAGAAAAAATCCTTTATATTTATCATTGTTAGAACATATTTTGTAATTTGTTAACATTTACAGTATTCAGAATCTACTTTCATGTACCTACCTATATTCAGAATGTCTTCATATTCTACATATACTGTGATCATACCTATCATATGGAGAATATATTCAGTAAATTCTTTTATTTAAATCTAAATATACCTACATATTCTATACCGTTTAATATAGAAAGTAATCTTCTGATACAGATATAAAATTTATGAGATGCTTACAATATTGTCTCTTTACCGCTAATTATGATGATAAGACATTTCACTCGAAAAAATCTCCCTAAAATAGCTCATGCGCGCCCCCTGTGGTTCAGAATGGTTACTAATCCGTGCCAGTATTTAGTTAATCAGCCCAATATAAAGAATTTTTTAAGTTGCTTGTAATTTACAATATTCTTACAGAAAATTATGCATCAGTTTTTGCAATTAAATATTGAAACGGCTTTTTTAGCCACTTGAGTAGTACATTATGTTGCCTAAATTATCTTTCCCGCTAATATGTAGGTCTAGTTTCAACTGCGTAGATGAGCGTTCGTAAACTTGGTAATAATGAGATATTAACTCTTAAATTTCAGTATGTGGTTTAAGAAACATAAGATTATACTAAATTGTATTATATTTATTTTGAATAAATTTTATTCAAATAGCATTTACGATGAATTAAATTCTTCAACTGCGCAATAATACATGACGCGTGAGTGACGTCACAAGACGTCACTGTGACGAAAAGGCTCCAGTTTTAAAAATTTGTGAACGAGTGCAAGTGTCTTATATTTTCTCTCAGATAAATTCATCGTGTTTATTATCCGCAAACTTTTGTAATTAGAAACATTTTAATTTATTTATACATAGGTAACTGACAGAAAAGTGATTGGTATTTCTCAGAATCTGGGTATAGTTCGTAATTTACCTAGGTAGGTATAATCTACCTTGATACCTAGGTAGATTATAGATATAGGTACCTAGTTAGTTAGCTATTTACTCTTTTGCAGCATACCTAGTTGTTAATTTACTTCTCTGTAGCGGTTTAGCACCAACTTATTTATTTACCGTACTTCTCATCGTTAGGTAGTTATTTATTTACTTTTCAGCTTTAGTTAGCTACCTACCTACCTACTTAGTTATTAACTTCACTGTAGCAAGTAGGTAGTAAATAGGTAGGTACCTAGGCAGGTATTTACTATTTAGTTACGTATATACTTTTCTGCAGTACCTAACTGGTTAGTTATTTACTGAAGTACAGTACTTAATCTATCAATTGGTAGGTACCTAGTACCAAGTTAATTATAATAAGTGTAATAGCTAGTTTCCTAGGTTCTAAGTATCTTACAATACATAGCTATATTTAGTAGGGTAAATTACGAATTATCGGTCAGTTTCACATCTTCGGTCATACATATAAGAAAAACGATATTATAACTACCCTAATTGTTATTTAATTTTTATTTCAATTGGTATCCATGATAGGTAGCTACCTACAGGTATCGTGGATACCAATTAAAATAAAGTATAACAATTTACCTAAGTACAATATACTTTTTCTTATATGACCGAAGATGTGAAACTGACCGATAATTCGCAATTTACCCTATACGTATGCAATGAACTAGCTACCTATTGTGTGTAGCTACCTACAATCTTGCTATCAAATTCTCAAAACATTCGGTCGAGGCCGAGTTCCTAGGTTAGTAAGTAGTCTTCTATATAATTGCCAGTGCATTTGTTACACAATTATTTATTTCTTCAGATTAAACAAATCGTATAAATAGAAATATCATTTAGAGGTGGAGAAAATCACGGTAGCTACTCGGGAAAATGATTTAGGTACTCTCGCAGTACTCGGAAAGTGGGTGTTTGGGAATTTTTCAGAAAATTCGGTCACATGGCTTATTTTAACGGTCACTGTCCGGGTACTATGAGTGTCCGAGAACTGTGACGTTCCCCTAAAGCATGAAAATTTTACCTAGGTAATATGACTTAATATTATTTACATAAATAGGAATAATTGATAGTTCTTCTATAGCGAGACTTGGTAGGTAACCATAGCCCCATAGGTAGTAGTTCTGTGCTTACCTCATTACCCAACAGATATCTACCTACCTAGAACCTACCTAAAAAGAACTATTAGCTACTGAGTATTAGATAGGTAGTATGTACTTACTTATAGAATGGTAAAAAACGTTTCTATGTATGATAGTATTGCTGAAAATTCCATCTGATTAGTGTTATAAATATTTTGAAATGAAGCTGTAAAAGAATAAGATGTGGTTATCTGCTTGCTGGTCCTATACTTTACATGGATGATGGAGTTAACTGCGATGAATACACAGTGAAGGATATGCTAAATTGAATGATAGTGACAGTTGTGTTAAAAAAATTCCGACTGTCGCCAGGATTCTTTTGTTTATCCTTCCTATAAATCTTCAGTCTTCTATTTCCCAATGCGCAAACCATATCTACTCATCAAAACTCCAATAGCTACAGAAAAGATACACTCCGATACAAGAGATGCAATAAGTACCACTGTACCAGCACGTATGTACTCCTAATCATTAGCAATAATGAAGTTATACTAGCATATATTTTTATTATGAGCAATTGTAAAATAACATTCCCGCAATATCCCCGCGATATTCCCTACCGATGTTCGCAAAATGTCACCAGGGGATATCGCGAAAATGTCCGTTTTTGTACTTTTTTGGGAACATCCCCTGGGAATGTTCCCGGAATATCGGTAGGGAATAAACATCCCCTAACGATGTTCCCGGAACATTCCCTGGGGATATCCCCAAAAAAGTACAAAAACGGACATTCTCGCGATATCCCCTGGGAACATCACGGGGACATCGGAAGGGAACATCGCGGGGATATCCCGGGAAGGTCATTTTGTTGCCTGGGATATGTAACAAGGTACGCAAACTATACATGCATATATAATTAGTTTTTGGGCTAATTATTGATATTAGCAATTTACCACCATAGATAGGGATGTATAAGTATAGCAGAAAAATGCTTTGCCTGGTACCTTTTGGAAAAGCTGTAATTATGGTACACAAAATATATAATTAAGGTACACAAAATATATAATTATGGTCTATACGAACCGGACGTTTCAACATTGGACGTTTTGTTAATACCACGTTTCGATACCAGGCGACATAAGATGTATATGGTCATTGGTAAATACAGTACATAAAATATAATTATAAAGTCTACAAGGAACCTAAAATATGTATGGTATATAAAGTACATAAATATATATGATCTATAAAGTACATAAATATATATGGTCTTAAAATACATAAATATATATAGTTTTTAAGATACAGAAATATGTATATAAGAATTTTCTTCAGATGAGACTGAGAAATATCTTCAATTTCATTGCTGACTCCTAACCAGCTACCTAACATCTTTCGTTCAGAAATAAATATCTCGGTTCTATTTTAAGACTGTGAGAAAGTCTTATAGACGTCTCAACCTTCCTAGGCTATGAATAAATTGTGTCGTTTCTGTATTGAATATTGTGATTTGTTCACTGTTCATACTGGTATTATCATACTGTTGATCAACACACAGTATGATCGTAATGTTGATCATACTGTTATGACCATATTGTTGATCCTACTATTGATCATATCACTATCATCCTATTTCAAATTAAAAAATAAATAGCAGCTAATAATATTTCCCTCTCTATTGTTGCTATTTTCCTGTCTGATTATTACCATTAGGAACCAAAGTTTTAATTATTTGCCTCCATTTTGTGTTAATATTGTCAATGACTTGCAGTTTCTTTTCCCTAAAAGTTACTAACTAATTTGTTGCCTTATAGAAAAATATTATCTTAGAGAAAGTTAACGTCCATTAGGGAGATGTTAGTTTACTAGTATTCAGTGCATTTGGTGTCATTAGGAGCTGAGAAACTTGTTATTTTATAACTGACATAAATTAATGTAATATACTAATATCTCAACTTCTAATACAAAATTAGAATATTATAAATACAGAAACTTCAGTGAAAACAAAAGCAGTGAAACTTTTCATCGTTTAATGATACTTTTAATAGTGTGAATATATTTTTCATTATTCTATCTGCAGTTACTATTATTAGCCATGAATGTAGTTTATATTTTATTATCAGGTATCAGCCCCATTAAGTTGCTTCTGTTAACCCAAATGAGTTTCACGAGTGTATTCCAGGCACATCCTTTTTAAATTAATTTGTATCTTTCATGTAATTCTTTCAAATTTCTCGGCCCATGTACCAAATATATTTTTTGTACTTAAAAGTTAAAATATATTTACGTGTCGGCGTAAATTAAAAAATTAATTGTTCTGTGGTGACGTGTGGCAACGTAGAAATACAGTTTGGTTTGGTTCACACTCCACCCAATCACAGCTCTGCTCTCTCAGTTGCCAATATCTTATATACCTATTTATTTATTTTTTCTCCATGTATGTTCAATATTTTTACTCGTAAATAATAATGTACCGTAGGTTAATAAATAAGACATGTGTTTTTAAACACACAGTCAAACCTTCCCGTACATTCTGATAGTCAAACTCTTTGGTGTTAATATACTATATTGGATTATTATTATAAATAAAATTGTCCTCAGAGATTCATTAGAATTAATATCCAAAAGTGTAGTGTGTTGGTTGCAGTTACAATTTTGTGCCTCTTGTTCTTATTGGAGTTAATTTTGATAAGAATACTTCTATTTAAAAATAATCAAAGGGAAAGTAACTTCCATTCTGTATTTAGGATTTAGGAAAGCAAATGAATTATTAATTGAATGAAAACAATAGATATATTCTTGAAATACTGATTTCAATATTATTTTCATTACTAAATATTTTGCCATTTGAATAAATGATATTGTTATTGTGGTTAGACGTTTTCCTGTATTTCTGTGTAACTGTTTTTCTGCTGCTTTACATTCAAAGTAACAATTAGCAGCTTAGAAATCTCTCTGAACTCAGAGAAATCAAAATAAATTAAACCAAAGGAAGGGCAAAATAAATGTGAATAGTTATCACTAGGAGCTTTGCATGCATTATTCTATTAAATTAAAGCCTTTGTCTTACAATGCAGGGGAAGAAAATATGAATTTATATCACCGAGTTCAATAATCTCTGAACAAGATAAAAGATTAGCTATAAAATGCAATTTATGGTTATTCATTGAGTTGAAATTAATTGATGATGCTTTGGTAAGTAATATTTTGAGAAATGGAAAACTTGAGGGAAAATGATCAATTATTGGCCTATTAAGTAACTCTGAAGGTATTTATTTTTAAATAAATTAATTAATAAGCATATAATTTGGTACAAATTATATTACTATTGTGATAATTTTCCATAAATAATTTGACCGAACTTCTATCGTAGCTTAAAAATCATTTTTTTATCATAATATTAGTTAATTTTTATTTACAACAACAACAACATATATTTTTAACTTACCAATTAATTCAATCGTATTATATTGCAACTCATCGAACAATATAAATAGTTGAATTGTTATCTATTTCTTTGAAGAAAAATAGACACACCGCCAACAAAACAATTGAATTGTACTTAAAGAAAAATAAGAGTGTATATTTAGAATTCAATATTGCACACGCATAGATATTTTAACTTGTATGTATGAATGTCCATTCCAGTAACGTGGATTAATGTACTACACTGATATTACGTATTTGATGAAGACCAATTTAGTTATGAGTTCGAATATTTAGAGAGTAACTATATATTGAAGAAGTATGTTAAATAAATAATTGATATTATTCTATTTATTTAACGAACATTTATGTGAGTGCATTGATATTTATAAACAATATCTGTATTTATATTTAGAACTCTTAGAGAATAGTACTATTTAAGTTTAGAAAATGATTTATAAATAATTCTTTATATTTATACAGGGTGTCTGACACTTTTGTTGCCAAACTTTAACAAAAGGTTGCATTCGTCGAAATAAACATTTTTTATTTAATGAAGGTATGGTCTAAAATGCTTAGTTAAAGAGTTACAAAGTTAGGAAAGTAGTATATGATTATTATTAGTTATTATTTTTTTTTTAATGTTGCGATAAGAAATAATTATTTATAACAATAATTATTAGGAGCACAAGAAAAATAATCTTAAATTAGGTTACATGTTTACTGAATGTGTTCAATTTGCCACCCATTTGTAGCGATGCAAGCGTTCAAACGTTTTTCCAGCAAGGATTCTTGAAACTCCTGGTATCTTTTCTCGCGTCCGCCAATCATTGGACAAACGTTTGAACGACTGCATTGCAATTAATGGGACGCAGTTGGAACACATTTTGCAAACATGTAACCTAATTTAAGATTAAGTTTCTCGTGCTTCTAATAATTACTGTTAAAAATTTTTTGTTTCTTATCGCAACATTAAAAAAATGACGTTAACTAATAATAATAAATGGTACAGATACTACTTTCCTAACCTTGTAACTCTTTAACTAAGCATTTTAGAAAAAAAAAGTATTTATTTCGACAGATGCAACCTTATGTTGAAGTTTGGCAATAAAAGTGTCGGACACCCTGTATATATGTTGCAATAAAGAAAAATTTACAGTAAAAAAAGTGTGAACATAAAGAAGAAATTTTCTATCATTACACTCCGCTTTTGTAAAAGCTGTAAAATATGTCTGGATGTTATTACCGTTTGTAGACATGGAAAACGGGGAAACTTGGTTACGATGACTATATCACCGTCGATAAACGTCAATATTATTATCCAGATGAAGTTATTTTAAGCAATTTTATTTTCAGAAATTAGTCTCTATATCAGAAGAAAATCCTCATTTCTACTTTTTAACCTTTCAACTAGTTTTTCCTCCGTCTCGACAGTTAAATTGGAACCTCGATATGATACATTTGTTTCACTCAAGTCACAAGTAGATGAACTTGTACTGAGCAATACTTTATATTTACTTCAGCTTCTTAAAATTTCAGCGAATGTTCTCTGACAATTTCAATTGAAGATTCACCACATTCAACAATGTTTATTATTTCAATCTTCTGTTCAAGAAATATTTTCGTTCTTTTCTTAAAACCATTACGAAGATTTAAACTTAGACTGCTATTCAACATGTCACATGTTTGGGTAACCTTTACGCTATCACACGGTTCCATATTTTCGAACACGTAAAATCCGATATATATTAATCATTATTTAACTTTAATTATAATTATTGGTTTCCATGACACCAATTAGAACAGAAGTTGAATAACAATTAATTTAATTTCAATTTTTTACGTGTCCAAAAATGTTTAGCCAACCAATAACATGAAATATACCAAACTTCCAAAAGAAAATCGCAAATCATAAGATAATTGTTTGTTCCAAGTGACACAATTATATAAATGTAAGTACCAAACTAATTACTCGGTGCTAGGAAAATTCGTCAACAGAAAATTCGTCCGCGGAAAATTCATCCACGGAAAATTTGTCCACTGAAAATTCGTTCAGTTTCTTAAATTATGAATAGAAAGAAGGACTTTAATTATTCAGTGTTAACATTATATGAAAAATCTGGTAAGATGAAAATAACAGCAATAAAAAACATTGGTAATATTTCTTGGAAAATTCTATTCATCCGGAATGTATTGCAATACTAGCTTTATATTTGTTCTTCAATATCTCAATATTTTGGCCTTTTACGTTGTGTGTCACCTCACTTTGTTTGAATTTTTTTAGTTTGTCCAAAATATTAGGATGCTCTTTCTTGAACATTCTTAATCTCAACTGGATATAATGGATTTTCGCGTTTGTATCGTCTTCCCCGTTTTATTCCAATATACCTAGCTTAAAAGTAAATGAAAACTCAATTGGCTTCCTCGCATAAATTTTCATTAACGACAACAACAACTTCAGGTGTTAAAGTTCCTCTCCACTTTAAATTATTATGACAAAATTATAGAACCAGATTTGAAATGGTTTGCAGTTTTGTAATCAGTAACATTACCTCTAATGAATAGAGTAATTTAAAAAATCAGACTGGAGGGGACATTTAAGAATACTAAGGCACCAAACATTTTATCTTAAATTAAATTGATAAAATTTTTATTATCAATCAAGAGTAATGTTTCATTAAACATTCATGAATTATGCATTACAAAAAAATTTATGGTGGATACAATTAACAAAGTACATGAACTATGTTCTATAACCAACATACAGTAAACTACTTTATATCAAAACATTTATCATAACATTTTGTGTTTAATGCTATTTTAAGTTCAATGGATGAATTTTCCGTAGACGAGTTTTCTGTGGACAAATTTTCCGAGGACGAATCCTCCGTGAACGAATTTTCCGTGGACGGATTTTCCGTGGACAAATTTTCCGGGGACGAATTTTCCGTGAGCGAATTTTTCCGGTCACGAATTACTTACCTATAATGATATAGATATAATCTATGGTTGAATCTTGCATTCACTAATTTAAACTTTCATCACAGAGAATCAATTAATTCTGACAATAAACACTGGAACACTCTTTACTAGGCTTATAGTACTCGAACTATAAAACTCATTTTCTTTCATCCACTTTCATATAAGGTAGCAATGATTCTCGGACCAATGTTATCCCAATGATGTCCCAATATTACCAATGTTATCCCAATATTGGCCCAAGAAACCTTGCTACCTTGGATTAATACTCATAGAAAATGAAATGTTTAGTAAATGAATAGCAATTATAAAGTTATAAGTGATTTACCCAGGTCTTATTACCATTAGTCAATAAGACATAGTATTGATTTGGTAATAAATACGGGATCTGTCTATATTATTCAAATTTATTTTTAGAAAATTGTTAAAAAAGATCATCATTTGCCTTTAGAATTATGTAGATAATTATATCTTTTTCTATTACAAGATAAATATTCAAAATTAAAAAAATACAACAATAAATTTCAATAAATACTTAAACTTCTTTACAAATTACTACAACCTACTAAGAGCTTTAACGGAAGTTATTCATCAAGGATTTAGCTGTCAGAGAGAAGGTTATTGTCTAACCTTCGAGACATCCAGCCTGGTATCTTAAGACAGATTCTATTTCTCACATATCGACCACTTATCGACATTATATCGTGATTTGAAATAGAAACTGAAGGAGATATTCTCGACGTATCGACTTTCGATGTCCTTTTGAAATAAAGTGAATAGTATCGAGAGAACTTTAAAAGTTATTTATTGGCGGTTATTCTTTATTCGAATTTATTTGATGAAATTTTAATATAGGATAATAAGAAATTTTAAGATAAAATTCAATTTGACAATAGAAAATAAGGAAATATGGAAAGAAATTTTAACATAACAATCAATTTTAAAAAATCCAATATTATTTATCGATATACAATATATATTTTCAATTAGATGAGAAAGGGAGTTTACATACTGTCGCACAATAAGTAATTACGAGATTTCCTCAAAAACTGTATGACGATGACTAAGAATATTTAACTTACTCTTTGAGTAGATAGACTACTAAAAAAAAGAAATAGTGTAAATGTTATGAAAATTCAAACTATGAAATAGAACTATCTTCACACCTACTTTAATAATTGCAATTTATTTATAACTATTAATATTATTGAGATATATACTTCTCTCCGATTTAAAAGTTAATGAACACCTATGATTTTTTGGTATAAATTGTTATAACGCATTTTGAAAGACAAATGTGATTTATTAAAATTTATATTGAACATTATTTCAGCCAGTAAATTAAGATACTAAAACTAATCAAACGATTTATGATAATTATTGAATTAATACATTGCTTACTCTTTGTAATCAATAAATATTTTTAATGATATTCTTTTACGATAGTTATATGATAATGCATTTCTATTATTATGCAATTAGTACTGATACTTTTTGTATACAAGAGTACATTTAATTTTTCGGTTCTAGGTATATTCCATCTTGGTATATTCCACCCCGGTAAATTACTCCCCAGTATATTCCACACCAGTATTTTTTCTCTCCAGGTATATTCCACCCCGATAAATTATACGTCTGTAACAATGCTCCTTTGGGTGAAAATAGTGAGTCCATGATTTTGTTATTAGATGACTATTTGTTAATTAAATATGTACTTCGTATCGATGAAAAAATAACTCCGGCGATAACTCAAAACTTTTGGACAATATTAAGAGATAGCGCAGGTCAATTGATATTTTATCCTAATAGACAAAAATACAAATTTTCTTAATATGGCAGTTTATTTCTAAGATGACATGTTGACTGTTGAGCAAGTTGATATTAATTCTTTTTTAACATAAAACTATGCTCTTACCACAATGGTTGGAAGAGGTATGGAGGGAGTCGACTGGCAGAGACAACTCATTCAATGTTTTCGCATTTTGCTTTTAAGTTGCTGTTTTGTATTCTAGAACATACACTCCCGTGGTCAAAATCTATCAATGTAAAAAGGCAATAACCCCCCAGTCTTAAAACCCTGTGCTATAATCCCCTCCGCCAAATCAAAAACTTCCTGGTCAAGAAAACATGTAAAAAAGCCTTCGGTCAAAAACTATTTTGAACCAGTTCTACTTAAAGTGAAAATTCAAAATAGAATAACAATAACTTCTCAACTTTTTCCGCCAAACCTTGTAGCAGTGAATGATGAGCATGGAGAAAGATTCCACCTAAACATTACGAAGATGGAAAGGAACTATCAAAGCAAGTGGAACCCCGTTATGATGGGAGACTTCTGCTGGATGCTCTTACGTGACATCCGGAGGCAAGATACACCAGATCTTCAAAGAAAACACACTTTTGACTGTCTGAGGTACTATGAAAATGTATAATTGGGTAATCCAACTAAATTGATTCAATCAGTGTTCTTTATCTATCCTGTTTTATCTGTTAAAAGTTGCAGCAACTCTTTAAATGTGCACATATATTCTCGATTTATACTAAAGTGAGACTATTTAAAATCGAGGAAACTAGAGGTGATGGAGCAAAACTTTTTTTTAATTTGAATTCGGCGCACCTAAATTAGTAAAAAGCACCTATCCCCATCCTAGCCTAATTAGACCAAAACTTTTTTTGTAAAGCAGCGTAATTATTATTCATATTAATAAATCATTTCATGACAATTGTTAATCATTCATAGCTTAAAATTGATAAATTTAAATGGAGGATTTTCGCTTTCAAAGAATATATTCCACTTAATGATTAAGTTTTTCTTTAAATATGAAAATTCAAATCTGACTTCATAGCCACAGATCATTTTTTTCTATATAGATTTACAATTTTTAAATTTAAATCTCTTGACTAAATGAATTTTGAGAGGAAGAACCCCCACCTACTGAAGAAATCTATCAAATAAATATCTGAATTTGGTAAATAAATTTCCAAATATATTATTACATTTATAATAACAATGTGAATAATAAATCTGAATTTAATATTAATAGTAATTTACACCACATAATATAATTAAAATGTAGTATATTCTCTTTTCTTCAAATGCATTTTTGTTTTCACGTGAACCCGTTCATGTGACTGAAAAAAGTTACAGAAGTAATCTTGATATATCTTGATATATAAAAAGGTAAATAAGACAGTAACTTTCATTGTTTCATCTTCTTGATTTAATATCTTCAAAATAAATTTAGCTTCAATGAGAATATAGCTGTAAACTCGAGTTTAATTAATTATATATAATCATATTCCTATAATTATCTTTAAAAACCAAACTGAAGATAATTTAAATTAAAACATTAATACAATCTTCGCTATAAAATAATGAACGGAATAAATTTTTTCGAGACTCCACATTTCAGAATCTGGTTATCCTATTTTATCTCCAAATAAGCGTCTCTGTTATTCTTTGTAAGTAAATAATTTAGTGTTCTAAGAGCCATGCAATAACCATAAACTTTCGAAAACTGAATATCGATACATTGAATATAAAGGAGAAGAGGTAGCAACTCTTAGTCATTTTGGTTAAGAAATGTCTTGCCAATAACTAAAGTAAGACTTGGAAAGGAAGAGAAGTTTCTAAACTGATAGGTAGTATTTTACTCTCCAAACAATCAAAACAATTCGCTGTTTCTTGCGATCCAATCCTTACAATCTTCAGAGTTCTTTGCGTATGATGTATTGGAACAATGAATTACTTTCATGAAATGTGAGGTTCTTGAATTGTGTAAATTGAGGGAAAACTTTTTGAATAATTGATGTGTAACTTGGTGTAGAAACAGCTTGACTTTATACATGAAATTATTTAAAAATTAGAAGAAATGATTTTATAAAGAAACTTTTGAAAATTAGTTAAACTTTAAATAATTAATAACATTGAGAGAAGTTTAAGAGGTGAAAGAAGTCAATTCATTAAGAAGAAAGAGAGAATATTAAAAGTAGTTTAACAGGTGGGAGAAGACAATTCGTTTTCTGCAAAGCACTCGATGCAAATGACGGAAGTTTAGATGCAATTCTCATCTCTTGTCGCTGACGGATCGTCTTTTCAAAACTGGGTACATTCCATGTAATAACTCTGTCACCAGAGGCACTGTGAGCTCACAAAGATGTGATATTTAGTAAAGGGTAATGAATAGAGTAGTTATATCGATATGTATGTGCTCTCTAGACAAAATCATACGTTTTTAATGATATTGAAATACGAAGTTATAGAATATATTAATATAAAATCATTATAAATTAAGAAAAACATTGATTATTTAAATGAAGACAATTAACGTATAAATGTTAATACGATAAGTCTAAAAGAAGAATATATAATCTTATCAGTATATACGATACCATCAGATACATACATCCGATACTACAAAAAGTTAATCAAATAAGAGTAGTATACATCAGATACACTTGAAACATCAGATACACTTAATACCTCTAATACACTTAATTCTTCAGATAACTTTGAAACCTCAGGTACACTTAGTACCTCTGATCTACACTAAATACATCAGACACACTTGTTTTGGACCTAATTGTCTTGGGAGTCTATACGATGACAGTTATTATAGTCTACACATTGAGAGTTGTTATAGCAGTGATTTTAAAGTATTTTTCTCGCCCACCCCTTGCTTTTCTCAGGCACCCCCTGATATTGTATTACATTGAAATAGATTGAAAAGCTACAATATAATATATTTGGTTGCTATGACATTAGAATTTAAAATGAAAAAGTAAGGAAAAGAATGGTTGATTTACATTTTGCATGATATTAACAGGTAGAATAAGGAAATCATTTGTACTGTGGTGACGTGTGGCAACGTAAAAATACAATTTAGTTAACCTCTAAGCACACATCACTTCACGTTTTCAAGGAATACACACATACACTATACAATAGTTGACAAAATATAAGGGTAGGCAAAAACAAGTTATCTAAATCTTTAATATCATGAAAAAGTACAAAACACACATTATTGAAATTTGCACGTATTTTCATATAGAGCTCATATGTATTCGTATGAAATTTCAAAGCATTTGGACAAATATTCTAGCAATAGTTCCATATTTCATCTCAAACACTAAATTTTGCTCTGGTCAAAAGTTGAGGGTAGCCATCATAAACTTTCAAATATTCGCGGATATTGGCAATTAACTTAATAATTTGTGAATAATTCTTTCATATCACTTCCATACATCTTCTGCAACAAAATTCTACTAATTTTGCACAATATGAAGGTCTATCTATCTTCTATTCATCCTCGAGAAATGTCCACAATTCTTCCACATTTGTTGTGTTTCTTCTCTGAGTACAGTCTCCAATTATTATCCAAACAATCTCAATTTGATTGAGGTCAGGACTCTGTGAAGGCCAGATCATTAAAGCAACTTCTTCATCTTCTAATAGGGTCCTAACTTTTTTATCTGAGTAGTAGGGTACATTGTCCTGCTTGTAACTCGGTGGTTGAGGATCAGCTGCTTGTTGATATGGGAGAGTATGATGACAAAAGAACTGTTTTATACTTCTGCAATAACTCCTCCTCGTAGACGAACAATGGGACCAGGTTCAGCAGAAAAAATGATCCCCTTACCTATCACACTACCTCCCCCAAAATTAACCGTTTTCTTGACGCAGTTCAGTGTTAAAATTTCTCCTACTTTACGTGTAATTCGTACTTTCCCATTAAAACCAAAGATTCCTATTTTTCTTCCATTCAGCACTAGAATGTACTTTCGACCACTGAATAATCGACCAAACAACATACTCATGACAAAACTGTGGGGAAAATTAGGTGATAATATTTGTAAATTGCTACCTGAGTGCTAATCTGACGATTCAGAATTAGCACGTGTGCGTCAGTTTTGAAAGTTGTTGCGTCAGTGATTTCATAGCGTGAGGTTGACTGATATTGTTTCTCTTTCAATCGTTTTACTGTGATTAAGCTAGTGTTTCTTTGTTTGATTACATGGCTTTGAAAGTCGTTAGTGGAGGGTGGATTCTCTTCGTCTGAAATACAGCTAAGTGGTATTTGTAGCGGGCAAGCGTAGCTGCCGATTGTTTGTTAGATTAGGATTCTAATAATCTTAGACCAGACTGCATCTGGTGGCAGGGTGTCTGCCGAGATTGCGTTGTTTGTGTTGGAACAAAAACGCGGGTCCAATCTGCAGAAACTGGTATTTTGTGTTATTTGTAGAATAACATTGTGGTGTTTTGGTAACGCCGGGTGGTCGGTGGGAAATTTTGGACCCAGTGGGGTCCGCTTATTCTTACAAGCTATCTAGGCCTTAAGAATGACAGATTCTAAATCTGTGGATACCACCACACCGGTGGAAGAGGAAACTGCTGCTTTATTAAAGCAACTGTGCTCTGTTATTGTGGCTGCCCGTGGTCCTATTTTAGACAGATTAGAGAGAGCCGTGGGTCAGTTTGCTGGTACTGGTGACGATGATGTCATGTGGTGTGAGAACCTCGAAAGGAGGTGCAAGGCCGAGTCTGTTGGGCCGGAGGAGATAGTAGAGTATCTCTTGGCTGGCAGTGCTGTCCGTGTTTATAGACAGCTTACCATCGCTTCTCAGTGGGAAGTTGTGAAGGGCTGCCTACTTGCTGAGTATGGCCTGCCACGCCACGAGGCATATCGCCAGTTCAAGGTGCGGAGACTGGGTCCTGAATTGAATGTCGACGTCTATGTTGACGATTTTCAGCGAATTGCAGCGAGAGTGGGACTAGAGTCAGACACCAAGGTGTTTAAGGCTCAGTTCTACGAAGGATTGCCTGCAAGAGATTTTTAGTCGGCTGTAACGCGTACTGATGCGTTCACTGCTGGCTTCACTCAAATTCTTGCAGAGGTTCGTGAACGAGTGACTGCTAAAAGGTCAGTTACCAAGCGACGTTATCAGGATGACACTGTTGCTGCGGGTACGTCGCATGAGAACAGTCAGAAAGGCTGTTTCCACTGTGGTGGAGACCACTTTGTGCGTCAGTGTGACAAACCTCGCACTGGACGGTCTCGTAGCCGTGGGCAGCCAACTGTTAAGGCTAAGGTTGGTCGGAAGCAACCAGGTTGTTTCAGATGTGGGAAGTTAGGATATATCGTCCGTGACTGCACAGCGCGGTTGTGGCAGCTGCTCCTGTAGCGGCAGTTGAGTCTGAAAAGGTTGCTGAGCCTGAAAAGGCGGATTTCCAGGATGGAGGCGCTTACGGGGGCGACCCGTCTTCACGAATGGAAATCGAGTAAGTCGAAGCTTACGTGGCACCCGGTGGTGCGGGGTGACACCTGAGGTGTTACCCGTTGAGGCTGGTGGTTTGACTTCGGGTCAGATGCCAGTCGTTAAGGCTGTGGTAAACGGCCGCATTTTAATGTGCCTTGTTGATACAGACAGTGGGCGTACTTTAGTGGACGCTTGGCTGGTTGGTGGGAACTCTTGCGCCAGTGGACGCGTATTTAATGGGAAACGTTTTTCGAAAACGAGGCCATTTGTGACGGTTGATGGTAAAACCTCTACTCAAGGCTTTGACTGTCGTGTTCCTTTAGGACTGCATGGTCATTCTTTCTGGTTGACTGGTATTGCAGTTGATGGGTTGGCAAATTTAGGCGTTGATTGCCTTCTTGGAGGTGATGCGATTGATCACATGGGGGGAGTTATGGTGCGCCGTGGAGCCGACTCGAAGTATTCTATACGGTGGGGGAAACTTCAACCTATGGAATGCTGTTGGATCGTTAGACGGAATAAACGATCCGAGCCATCGGTTTTGTCACGTAGTTCTGCTGATGGGGTGGTTTCCTGCGTTACTGCACCGGTTGAGATCACCGACAAAGATTTTACAGCCAGGTTTGCTAATGGAAAGTGGACTGCACATTGGCGTTGGTCTTCGGATCACCAACGCGGGTTGGTGAGAATCGAAGTACTCAAAGACCGCATGTACGCGAAAAGTATAATGCGGAGATCCAAAGCTGGATCTCGAAGGGTTGGTTAGTCCCGTGGAAGGGGGCTGTAAAAGGGATAATAACCCTTCTTGTTGCAGTCCAACCGACGAAGGACAAGGTTCGGCAAATTATGGATTACCGCGAGCTCAATGAGCTTGTGGAGAGTCACACTGGCGATGATGCGGTTGATATATGTAACGATAAAGTTCGCAAGTGGAGACAGCTGCAGGGTGAACTGAAGGTTGTAGATCTCAAATCTGCATACCTGTAAATCCACGTTGCTGAAGAACTATGGCAGTATCAGGTGGTGAGGTATCAGGGTGAAGCCTACGCGTTGACTCGTTTAGGGTTTGGACTGACATCTGCACCACGGATAATATCGATGGTTTTGACGACATTTCTTTCGTAGGATGATGACGTGCGACGTGGCACAGATCACTACATTGACGATATCGTGGTTGATAAGTCTGTTGTGAGTGCCGAGCGTGTGTGTCACCATCTGAAGCGTTTTGGACTGGAGCCAAAGGAACCTGTCGGACTTTACGGAGGCCGCCTCTTAGGGATCGCATTGCATAAGGCTGACGATGGACACCTCTGGATGTCACGTGGAGCAGAACTGCCTGCGTCAGTTACAAAGGATTCACCATTAACGAAGAGAGATGTTTTCTCTTTATGCGGCCGTCTTGTAGGTCACTACCTAATTGTGGGCTGGTGTATCTCGCCAACTACAGTGGCGACCTCATTGTAGTTACCTAAAGCGGCTGTGTGGTGATAGGATTTGGATACTCCCGTTGATAAGCGTATCTCGAAACTTGCAGCAGAACTGTTAAGAAGAGTTCGAAAAGACGACCCTGTGACGGGTCGTTGGTGCGTCAAGTCTGATGGTAAAGCTACTGTTTGGACTGACGCGAGGTCGTTAGCAATGGTCGAAGATGCTTCGTGGCTTTTGGCTTTGCAAGAAGTTTGATCATCTTCATATCAATGTCGCAGAGCTTGAGACAGTAGGCAGGGGAATCAATCTTGCGATTGCGTGGGGTCTTAAAACTTTCGCACGCGACCGTGTGCGCACAAAGAGCGCTGCGGAGATGCTAATCAAGCGTCGACTACACGTTATCAAGCAGGTTGTCGCCGAGTACGATCTAAATATTAAAGTTTATTTTGTGACGACGACCGAGAACAAGGCGAACCGGTTGACAAGAGTAGTCCAAAAATGGTTGAACTATCGTGACGTTGACGGAGATGACGTGGCACCAGATGTGTTTGCAGCGTTTGCAATAAGCCAGACGTGCGATGATGTAATGTGGGCGGCGCATTTGCCACACCATTGATCGAACATTATATTTGGTGAAAAAATTGAGGACTGATCTAACGCGTGAATAAGTCAAAGATGTTCTTGTAGGATGTGAAGCGTGTCAGTGCATTGATCCTGTGCCACGGCGTGAAAACCGTGTTGGACGTGGAGAACTATCCGTGAGAGATGACTGGCATCGAATCGCTCGGTTCCAGGTAAATTGCTCGAAAGACAATTGCTCGAAAACAATTGCTCGAAAAACAATTGCTCGAATGAATAATTGCTCGAAAGAACAATTGCTCGAAAGACAATTGCTCGAAAAACAATTGCTCGAACGAACAATTGCTCGAATGAACAATTGCTCGAATTATCAAATTGCTCGAATGAACAAAATTGTTCGAATTATAAAATTGCACAGTTTTCAATTTAATAACAGTCAGTTATTCATGAAGTGGAGCTGCACCTAACAATGTTTGTTTCTTTTTAGTAATTGATCATTAATCATTCTATAAATGATTTTAATTATTAATCATTCTGCATAATCTTTTTTTAGACCGTTTGTGTCATCTCGTATGTAACATGTCAATTGAAATCATGTGGTGAATCACTACTATTCATGTTTTTTTTATCAAAAAAAAATTCATAGATTTATTAAAACTCTGCCATAACTTTGAGTTATTTCACCTATTGAGGTGCCACATACAGATATGCTAGTAATAAAAAAGTTTTCGGATTTATGATAAAAAAAACATGAATAGAAGTGATTCACCACATGATTTCAATTGACATGTTACATAAGAGAGGACACAAACTGTCTACAAAAAGATTATACAAAATGAGTAATAATTAAAATTATTTATAGAATGATTAATGATCAATTACTAAAAAGAAACAAACATTGTTAGGTGCAGCTCCACTTCATGTATAACTGACTGTTATAAAATCGAAAACTGTGCAATTTCATAATTCGAGCAATTTTGTTGATTCGAGCAATTTGATAATTAGAGCAATTGTTCATTCGAGCAATTGTTCGTTCGAGCAATTGTTTTTCGAGCAATTGTCTTTCGAGCAATTGTTCTTTCGATCAATTGTTCATTCGAGCAATTGTTTTTCGAGCAATTGTTTTCGAGCAATTGTCTTTCGAGCAATTGTTTTCGAGCAATTTACCGGCTACCGAATCGCTCTGGATGTCACTCACTATGAAAATTTTTTGTATCTCTCGATGGTCGATTGTGGACCGTCTAGGTTTGCAATTTGGCGAAAGCTGCCGAATGAAACGGCGGCGAGTATCTTTGCTCAACTTCATCAATTGGTAGTTGAGCGTGGACCGTGTGAAGAGTTTCTGCTCGATAACTCTACGGCGTTTAGGTCGGCAGCTGTTTGTAAGTTTGCCGACGAATGGGGAATTCGTCTTCGGTTTCGTGCTGCATATGCCACGAAATCACCGAACAATCAAGAGGATTGCTGCTAGAGGAGGAATCTCTCCAGAAGAGGCAACGTTTTGGTACAACGTGACTCCTCGCGAAGATGGGAACGAAGTGTCCATTCCGAGCAACCTGCTGTTTAGGTACTCGTAGCGGTTACCTTATGACGCAAGTGTGATCGAAGAAGATCTTGAGGGCAGTGATAGTCTCGCTTTCGGTGGCGAGGTATGGGTTAAACCGTCCTGCACAAAGCAATGGGCTTTGGGGGAAGTGACCAAAGTCGTTTCTCAGCATTTTGTGGAGGTAAATGGGATGCCACGGCACGTCAGGGATGTGCGAAACGTGCTCACCCGGAAACCAAAGAAGGTTGCGACAGCGACGATAATTATTATGATGCCCAGGCTATTGTTCTTAGTGAGGATGAAGAGCTGGTGGAGCCAGAGAGGGCTGTTGAACAGGAAAGAGGGGCGATTGGTCGTGATGCCGAAGTGATCGCTGAAGAAGAGCATGTTGCTAGGCCAGAGGAACCAGCCCCTTTGGCCTGGCGGTCGGAGAAAGTGCGACGGCCACCGCAGTGGTTGCATGATTATGTCCCTTGAGTTCATTGAAGAACTTGGGGGGATGTGGGGGAAAATAGGGTATAATTTTGTATATTGGTACCTGAGTGCTAATCTGACGATTCAGAATTAGCACGTGTGCGTCAGTTTTGAAAGTTTTTGCGTCAGTGATTTCATAGCGTGAGGCTGGCTGATATTGTTTCTCTATCAATCGTTTTACTGTGATTAAGCTAGTGTTTCTTTGTTGGATTACGTGGCTTTGAAAGTCGTTACTGGAGGGTGGATTCTCTTCGTCTGAAATACAGCTAAGTGGTATTTGTAGCGGGCAAGCGTAGCTGCCGATTGTTTGTTAGATTAGAATTCTAACAATCTTAGACCAGACTGCATCTGGTGGCACGGTGTCGGCCAAGATTGCATTGTTTGTGTTGGAACAAAAACGCGGGTCTAGTCTGCAGAAATTGGTATTTGTGTTATTTGTAGAATAACATTGTGGTGTTTTGGTAACGCCGGGTGGTCGGTGGGAAATTTTGGACCCAGTGGGGTCCGCTTATTCTTACAAAAACACAAGTAATACTTCCCGTTTCTTTTTTGAGATTGAAAGCTTCGATGCTAAGACAATGATTATAAACCAACTTGTTGAAGTCGAAGCGAAAAAGTAGACTGAGACACCGTACCACCAGACATGACATCTATCTCTTGAAAAATTTGACCAGAAGTGTTGAAACTACCTTGCAAGCTACTTCGAAGACTTGCATGATCTTTTCTCAGGAAGCAACAACGGTTTGGAAGCAACAAACGGTTTGGAAGCAACAACTCTATACAGCTTATGCTGAGCCATAATAAGTTGAACAATCCTTTTGGACCCTCATGAGGCAATAGAAATCTCTCAGAGGGGAAACTTATGGACATTTCTTGAGGATGAATAGAAGATGGATAACTCTTTTATATTGTGCAAAATAAGTAGAATTTTGTGGTAGAAGATGTATTGAAGTGATATAGGAAAGAATTATTCACCAATTATTAGGTTAAATGCCAATATCCGTGAATATTTCAAAGTTTATGATGGCTACCCTTAACTTTTGACCAGAGCAAAATTTAATGTTTGAGATGGAATATGGAACTATTCCTATAATATTTGTCCAAATGCTTTGAAATTTCATACGAAAACATATGAGTTCTATATGAAAATGCGTGCAAAATTTCAATATTGTGTGTTTTGTATTTTTTATGAAATGAAAGATTTAGATAACTTGTTTTTGCCTACTCTTATATTTTGTCCACTACTGTATGCGTGACCTGTGATTGGGCCACACTCCATCCAATCACAGGTCTGCTCTTCCAGTTGCCAATGTCTTCTTTACCTATGTATTTATTTATTCTTATATGATCAATAATTTTACTTGAAATTTGTTACATATTAGTTTAGTATATATAGGTACTAAAAACTTGTAAAAATACAATACCATAAGTTTATGAATAAGATATGTGTTTTGCAATAAACACATTGTCAAACCTTCCCGTACATTCTGATAGTCAAAATCATTAGGGTTAAGCACTGGTCTACACAATGAGTGCTATTAGAGTCTATACAATGAGAGTTATTAAAGTCTATATAATGAGTGTTATCAGAGTCTATCAATGTGTCAATACTATGAGAGTTATTAAAGTCTATACAATGAGAGTTATTAAAGTCTGTACAATGAGAGTTATTAGAGTACATACAATGAGAGTTATAAGAGTCTATGCAATGAGAGTTATTAGAGTCTATACAATGAGAGTTATTAGAGTCTATACTCTATACAATGAGAGTTATTAGAGTCTATACAATGAGAGTTATAAGAGTCTATGCAATGAGAGTTTTTAGAGTCTATACATTATAATGACTGTCTATTTGGAATTATTCAAAGCAGTCTTTTATTTTTATCACTCATTTAAAGTTTCAATCTAACAAGATTTACAATAATTTTTAGTACTTAAGTACAAATTTGTATGATTTATTTGCAATGACTAAGGCATTTATTTGAAATTTAATATTACTTGCTTTGAATAAAAAGTAGTGAAAAATGAAATCCGTTTGATGTTTGAAATATGAACAACAGCATGTGTGCAGAACTCAATTAAATTATTATATGTTTGATAAGATCGTAGAATGATAATTTTCTGTACATTAATAATATTAATATTGAAAGCATATATTGCTGTTGAAATAACTTTTTCTCTTACAACATGCACTCTGATAATGAATTGCTTATTCAGATCAAAAATATGTGTAAATTATATATTTATATTCAAACATTAACGTTATGATGACTTTCATAATCATTTCAACGTAACTGAGGAAAAGTTTCAACAATATATTAAATGTATAGATTGTTATGGTTCGAGAATTTTTAGATATGTCGGTTTCAATAAAAAATTATCAGTTTAAAAATATAATTTATAAGTCGATCTACTAAGAATATGAGAGAATTATAAAACTGAAGTAAGAAAATTTATATTAGTGGTTAGATAGGAATGGTAAGATCACCAATTTTATATATCAGTTCGAAGGATTCAAACTTAATATTCGACTTCAATGGGAATGCCACAGAAAGTCTCAAAAGTGCAATATCAAGTAGGATTCACACGGAATTGGATAGTCAGATCTTGTTCTTTCTCGGAATAACTTTGGAATTTATTTTCTGAAAATAAATGAAAAGAAAGAAAAGAATTTGAACAGCAGGTTCAAAACTTTGTGAGTGCTTATTTAAATTCATCGTCATTTAACTTCCCCGTGACGATTGTTACCCAAAAAAAATGTTTTGCATATAGGAATGGAAATTTGCTTGTGGATATTCTTTAGAGTATGAAAGGATAATAATAAATAATACGGTATTAGACGATGATCGTTCATAAATACGACATTAACAAGAACTGATTCAATTTTTATGTAAATAAAAACTTAACAACCAATTTAATTGTCAATAAACCAAATTATGTCCTATTTGATATAATATCCAAATAGACAATTTATGTTGGCTATAAGAAATTGAATAAGGTTCTTCTTTGATCGCAATTGTCCCCCATCATACTATTGCTTTATCCTATTTCTCCTCCTGTTCACCCTTCAAGAGATAACAAGGAAGCCTCGCTTTCTTTAAGGATACTCTGGCAGACAAATGAATTTCTTCGGTGTGACGCTTTTCAAAGAGATGACATTTTGTAGTAAAGTTATGGAGATGCGAATGAGAACTTTCCTCTTGGTGAATTCAGCTACTGAAAACTTACTTTTGAACATTAAAATCTCGTTATACACCTTAACAAATAACTCAATCATGAAATATAAGATTTAAATTATTCATTATCGGTTTACTAGATATTGTTGTGATAATATTTATACTATACAAAATTTAAAAGATTTCTCATCAATATTTCCATAAAGATTTAATTAAACAGCTCCAAAATTGAGCCATATAAAACTATTCGGTAATTACTCTAATTCCTTAAAGAGAGTAGGCAATTGAAATATTTGGAAGCAAATCGGAAGTAAGACATCCTCCAGATTATACATAAAATTATTCTTAAGGAAATTTAGTACTACTAATTAAGTAAATTAATAATGTGGTGAAGTATTGATGTGGTAAAGTACTGATGTGGTAAAGTATTGATTTAGTAAAATATCGATGTAGCATATTATTTATCGATATCGAAGGAGTACCAAAAGACAAAGTATCAAAATACAAAGTATCAAAGACAAAGTATCGAAAGACAAATGTATCAAAAGAAAATGTTTCAAAAGACAAAGTATCGAAAGAAAATGTTTCAAAAGACAAAGTATCAAAAGACAAAGTATCAAAATACAAAGTATCGAAATGAAAAGTTTCAAAAGACAAAGTATCAAAATACAAAGTATCGAAAGAAGAAGTTTCAAAAGAAAAAGTATTGAAATAAAAAGTTTCAAAAGACAAAGTATCAAAATACAAAGTATCGAAAGAAAAAGTTTCAAAAGAAAAAGTATTGAAATAAAAAGTTTCAAAAGACAAAGTATCGAAAAACAAAGTATCGAAAGACAAATTATCGTAAGACAAAGTATAGAAGGACAAAGTATTGAAAGACAAAGTATCGAAAGACAAAATATCGAAATTCAAAGTATGGAAAGACAAAGTATCAAAAGACAAAATATCGAAAGAAAATGTATCGAAAGAAATAGTATAGAAGGACAATTAAAGTATCGAAAGACTAAGTATTGGAAGACAAAATATGTAGAGACAAAGTATCGAAAGACAAAGTATCGAAAGACAAAGTATAGAAAGAAGACATATATGAGAAATTATAAATTTAAACTGTAGGTAATATTACTATTTTATACTATTAATGAGAACCTAATTTACTAGTTATGATGCATCACTACAGCATCACTTAGGTTAAAAATTTAATGGTTACTACCACTATTACGCTAGTCGCAAGGAAGGGGAAAAACACGCTTCTTATGTGCTCTAATTTACTTCTTTGTGACAACATGGATCAGTGACTTAAAATAAAAAATATTTCTTACATTTCTAAAAAACAAAATAAAAAATAAAAATACATCATTTATATAACAAAAGGCAACACAATGAATTTATGTTACAAATTAAGACTTCTTATTAAAGATTTACAGCGATAATGCCTAGTAACAAAGAGTAAGAGATAATGATATGTGAACATAATATATTCTTTGAATATTAATGAAATAATAAATATAGTCCGGCTTGCTAACTTACGTTTTGGTTTAAGGAGAGGCGGAGCGATATCCTACCGTGACGAGCTCTGTGAGACAAGTTATAGGGGAAAGAATGTGGTACTTGTGTGAAGTATTCTATGTATGCCCTTAGACTCGGCTTAAGTGTGAATTAGAAGAAATCTCATTACGATGAAAATAGAAAAAGAAAAGAGATTATCGAAGCGCTCCCCACTCGGATTCCATGGAATCCGTACAATCATAATATACATGGAAAAGGCAATCTCAGTGATGGGGCGAGAAAGTTCACGAAATGCATTGGATTCACAAACAGCATTGGAGGTAAGAAGAGTCAAGAGACACAGACCTTACGAGACCATCATGGCCAAATTTGACGGAAACTATTTTGACGATGAGCCTCTGATGCCTCTTTACATCAGTTTCTATCAGAAGAACCACATCGCCGACTTTGAATGACTGAGTCGCTGAAGACCTCTTTCTTCTGGACTGAAGAGTCTGTAAGTAATCCGAATCCATGCGGCAGCCTGTCCAAAATTGTTCTCTTAGATATCGGACTCTTACCTCGATCACGAGGTAAGTTACTCATCATTTGATGTGATAACGAGTGACGAAGGTTTTTACACGTACCGCAGTAGTTGATCACTTTTCAAAGAGTGGACGAATTATGAATGATAAAAAAAAATGATTCACGTATCGAACTCAAAGTGATTACTTGGCCTTGGAGTTTGACGAATTCTAGGATGTGGCGAATCAACGAGGGTGTGAAAGGGTGATTACTTGGGAGAAGGAGAGAGAACTTGTTTGGATACTGAATTTCAGAGAATATCAAGTGACCTCCAACACCTACTAAGTCTTTATTGACAGAGGGGACTAGTTTTTTGTATTGTGAGGAGTTGTCGGAAACTAACCGCATTTTCTTCTTCTTTAAATTCACCACTGGGAATACTGGTACCGAATAGGCAATACTTGGTGTTTTTCGCTGCTAACATTTTTGACAGTAATTTCGGCATAGCCTGTATCATTGTATATCTGCATGACTTTCAAGAAATTGTCGGCTTATTTGGATCCTTCAAAAGCTTTTTGTATGTGTTAGTTTTTCTTTTAAATACTTCGAATCGGTTTTCAGGAAGAATGGGGTCTTTAATCTTGAATGGAAAGGGTAATTCAATGTTACTTCACTCATTGATACAGACACCAGTATTCAATTCTTTCAAGAACCTTCTTTGTGTTGTGAAAGACCGATTTTTTCATCCACTGAGAAGCACCATCGCTTTGTGTTTGTGTAGCTCCCAGTAGACATGCGTTCCATCTTAAGGTTTGACTTGAGTACTGACTTAGTAGCATTCGAATTACCTTGAGTACAGCTGGAGCCGACGAGTGCCCATCCAAGTGCAGTGTGGTGCATGCATGAAGGGTGACCGATTTCCGTAGCACCTAATAAACATGCATTCTCCGGCGTCACGACCGATCAGGAGAAGAACTTCTGCAGTGTTCTCGATGTCAATTTCATTTCTTGAAAATTTCCGAATGTGAGACCAGTAGCGCCAAAGAACTTCGCTACTTTTGGATCAGGAAATGTAGAACATGATTGTTCATCTACAATCGCATAACAGCGAAGATTCCCGGGTAACCTTTCAGAGTTACATCCACTACATGAGTTTTGCTGTAACTGCTGTGGTCATTCTGTCTCAGGTTTGTTCTCAAATTAAAATTTGTACCTCTGTTATGAGAATCCTTGGTTTGACGATTCGTTTCTGTTAAGAATTTATTTCAATTAATCATTTCTATTATTCATATATGTATCTTATCCATTACTCATTAACTATCTTTAATAACGCTGGTCGTTTGTCATCTGTTAACTTTTTTACCTGTACGAATACTGCAAATCTAATTACTTTTTCACTACCTGTGGTGCCATAAACATCTCGCATACCTGTGTTCCACCATAACTTGTCAGTAATTTTGTGTGATCCTTTTGACCTTATTAGTGTTTAAATAACTTTATTTACCATCTAGGATTTAGCTAATTGTTTAAATTACCATTATTTTGAATTATTAAGTTTGTCTCGAACTTATTTAATGCCGCATATCTCAAGCTATGAATGTTTAACTTTAGGATTTAGGAAACTACTTCAAATTTTGTATTGTGCATATTTCCTAATTAGGTTTATTTTGTCTGGTTTCAGGCACGTGTGTTTCTGATCAAATAGAAAATTCATTGGGCTACTCGACTTTAATAACCTACAACTCAGAAGTTAAACAATCAAAAGTAGTCCATGACAGTGCAAGTTACGAAATCTTAGATGTACCATCAGTCCGGGCATTAAGACAAGGGCATGGAGATGTTTAGAGGTAGACAAATTCCATTACGTGATTTGAGAGCGGCAGAGGATACCCTGAAAGATGAGCTCTATAATCACCTAGAAAGGGCCAGTGCTGTTCAGAGCTTAGCACCTCAATCTTTGAGAGATGCTGCAAATAATTTAAAAATTTGCCGATCTAAGTATCTTCAAAGTAGTAGGGAATTATCTACTCGCCTATTAGAAGTTGGTTCTGTAAATGAATCGCTAGAAGTTAGAAATTCGAGGTATAGCCTTGTTAGAGAATGTAAGGAAGTTATTTCTTCAGTGAATTCTATCCTTAGAGAAGAGAATGAAGAAACTATTTCTAACGCAGACACTAACTCTGAAGTATCTGTCAATAATTACGATACTACTGCGCCATTCTCTACTACTGCGCCATTCTCTACTATTGCGCCATTCTCTACTACTGCGCCATTTTCTACCACTGCGCCATTTTCTACCACTGCGCCATTTTCTACCACTGCGCCATTTTCTACCACTGCGCCATTTTCTACTACTGCGCCATTTTCTACCACTGCGCCATTTTCTACCACTGCGCCATTTTCTACCACTGTGCCATTTTCTACCACTGCGCCATTTTCTACCACTGCGCCATTTTCTACTACTGCGCCATTTTCTACCACTGCGCCATTTTCTACCACTGCGCCATTTTCTACCACTGTGCCATTTTCTACCACTGCGCCATTTTCTACCACTGCGCCATTTTCTACTACTGCGCCATTTTCTACTACTGCGCCACCCAATATCAATGCGCCTCTCAATATCAATGCGCCTCTCAATATCAATGCGCCTCTCAATATCAATGCGCCTCTCAATGCCGCTGCGCCTCTCAGTGCCGCTGCGCCTCTCAGTGCCGCTGCGCCTCTCAGTGACGCTGCGCCTCTCAATGCCGCTGCGCCTCTCAGTGCCGCTGTGCCTCTCAGTGCCGCTGCGCCTCTCAATGCCGCTGGAGTGTCACTATCTGCCTATGTTCCGAACACGGCAGGTGTTCCACTCGCTGCAGGCGTTCCACTCGCTGCAGGCGTTCTACTCGCTGCAGGCGTTCCACTCGCTGCAGGTGCTCCACTCGCTGCAGGTGCTCCACTCGCTGCAGGTGCTCCACTCGCTGATATGGTTTCTTACGTATCACAGAGACTAAGAGAAGATTTGCTCTTTTCACCCCGAAACATTTATGGTGGGGAGAGTCACATGTTTTGGTCATGGAAAAGAAGACTGGATAAAGATTTAGAATCAGCAAATGCATCCAGTTCAGACTGCATTTATATTATTCAATCTCATACATCTGCTAGACCTAGGAAAATAGTAGATAATCTTCTAGCATCGGCGTCTGACAATCCACGTTCAACATTAGCTATGATTTGGGACACGCTGACGAGTAGGTTTGGTACGTCATATAAATTTGGCAGATGACTTGCTCAATAAATTGAACGCTTTTCCTGTGATAAAGAATACCAAACAGATTAGTTTTCTCGAAAATCTTCTTGATTTGAGCCGCATAATTGAAGCTAACATTCCTCACTGCCGTGAACTCCATCAAATGAATCTCAGTTGCGGTATGAGAAAGGTATGGGAGAAACTTCCAGAACCACTACAACATCGCTAGAGAAAATCGTGGCATAACTATGAGTGTGCTATGGGTCAGGAACCACATTTTTATGTTTTTGTGGATTTTCTCACTAAGGTCGTTCAGGAGTTTAGTATTCCTGGGTTTATGAATAGAGTGTCAGGCTCTAATCAAAGCAACAAATTCATTCTTCAAACTGAAACTTCTTTAAGAGATGATGGACTCTCATGCACGTATCATCAAGACTCGAAACACCAATTGTCAGAGAGTCGTGCTTTAAATAACCTCCCATATCATGAATAAAGCAAATTGTATTGCAATCCAAGGCCTGCTTCAGGTGTCTCAAATCTCACCAACAGAAAGACTGTAAATCTGAGATAAAGTGTAAACACTGTAACGGACGACATCACTCATTGATGCATAGAGGTACCGCTATTCAAGGAAGAGACGACAGAAATCGTTATGAGCAACAATATCCCAGGCTGAGACCAGACACTAATCGCCCTTGGGAAAGGGCTCAAAATCAACCTCGGAACTCCCTTAATCTTTGCACTTCAGATGGTAACAGTAAAACTTATGGTATCTTTAGTAAAACAATGCTTGTTGAGGTAAGAGCCGAACCTAATGGTAAGACATTTCTTTGTTATTGTATCGTTGACGAACAGTCTAATACTAGCTTCATAGATGACAAATTGATAGAGCATTTCCAATTAAAAGTACCTTCTACTCAATATAAAATGACTACTATGCAAGGTGTATCATCAATGGTAAATGGCTCCATAGCTAATGGTATTCAGATAAGAGGAGTAAACGAGTCTAATTGGATTAATTTACCTCAGTTATTTTCAAGTAATTGTATACCTGACACTCGTTTCCAAGTAGCTACATCTTCTTCTGTTAGGAATATTAGAAATATTTCTAGATTCTCTAGTAACTTTATTGACAGTGTTGGAAACTATGAAGTTTTATTACTTGTTGGTAGTAACTGTGGTCCAGCTATGGCTACTATGGTGTTCGGGAACCGTGCTCCTTTTGTTCATAAGACATCTCTTGGTTGGGCTCTAGTGGGTCCCTCAGTTTCTAATTTAAATAACCCTTACGCTGTTGTTCTCAAAACTCAATTAGATACTCGCGAACACTTTGAGGCAAACGTAACATTTCCGACTAGTTACAAATATCTAGATTCAACTTCGGAAACTGAAAACGATGAGTTATTAGATCTATCCAGGGATGAGAAGAAATTCATACATAAACTGTGTCTAGAGATTATATGCAATACAGTTATTGTCAATTATTTCATTAAATATTGATGATTATGTGTTGTATAATGATACAATTTGTAGTCCATATGTAGGCAAATAAACATCAAGCACTAACATCTCGATTGTCCTTTTCAGATTAGATTTTTACAAGTTTTCGATAAATATTGCATTTTGGAGTGTCAAGAGATTATTTGCAAGTGGTAAAATTTAGCATAATGGCTCGTAAAAAAGAACTAACAATGGATGAAAAGAACTATATAATTAAGGAAATTAGCAAAGGAAAGGCGTCGCTACAAATTTCGAAGGATTTACATAGGGATCATCGAACAATAAAAAAAATTTGTCAAACGGGAATTAAACCAAGGAAGAAAAGATCACAGGCTGAATTCAGGAAATTAACTCAGCGAGATCTGTCTCATATTCGTAGAGAAGTGATTAGGAACCCAAATGCATCAAGTGCCTTCATATTTGAGGCAGCTGGAGCTCCTAAGGTGTCAAGAGAAACAAGATGTAAAGCATTAAGGAAGTTTGCTGATGTCAAAAATCAAATCAAGAAGCCCTTTTTAACAAAGAAACATAGGGAAAAAAGAGTGCAGTGGGCAAAGAAATACCTGAAAACTGATTTTAATAATGTTTTGTTCACAGACGAGTCAAGGATAAGCCTTGATGGACCGGATGGGTGGGCTCGAGGATGGGTATGTAAGCAACGTGACTCGAGACAGTTTGTTAAACGCCAACAAGGTGGCGGTTCCATCATGATTTGGGCTGGAATTATTGGCAATGAGCTAGTGGGTCCATTTAGAGTTAAAGACGGCGTGAAAATGAACTCCAAAACGTACTGTGAGTTTTTAGACCAACATTTCTTTGAATGGCTGGATGACCAGCCTATTGCCAAGCGTAGATCTATGATTTTTATGCAAGACAACGCCCCAAGTCATGCATCAAAGTTCACCAAATCATGGTTGAAGGAAAGGAGATTTGTTGGAGAGACGTATATGGACTGGCCTGCAAATAGTTGTGACTTGAACCCCATTGAGAACCTGTGAAGCATTCTCAAGAGAGAGATTTATCGCAATGGGAGGCAATTCAACAGCAAGCATGACCTCTGGGATGCAGTTAAGGTTGTTGCAAATAATGTATCCGCCTCTACAATTGCAAATCTAACATCAGATGTTGATAACAGGCTGGTGAGAGTCCTTGAAAAGAAAGGAGCATCGGTGCAATAAATTATGAGAGGCTTTAATATGTTTTGATGTTTTTTTCGTGTTATATTTTTGTTAAATCATATCTATGTTATGATAATATCTCTAGAAATTGATATAAATATTGTCACGTTATTTGATCTAAGAAAAAATTATATTAAAGTGTAAAAAACTGATAGTTGCAAATAAACTATTGACAGTCAAATTAGTCTGTTTTTTTAATTTAATAAATATTTTCAAAACCAACCATTGTTTTCTTTATCACTAGAAATTTAAGTTAACAATATACAATAGAATGCATAACATCCATGACATGATAGATAAATACAATAATTTTCAAAATTCTTTATATTTTGTGTTTTGCATATAATCTCTAGACGCAGTTTATAATGAATAGTAGTGTTGAATTCAATCCAGACCGTAATATAAGATTACCATTGCCATTAAAATCTAAATCACCTTTGCCTTGCAATAAAACTGCGGTATTCAATAGAACTTACAATACTCTTTCGCGCCTTACCAGGGATAAGTCAAAAGTTAAACCAATGTCTGAAAGTTATGGGGAACTATATTCAAGATGGTCATGTTAGAGAACTAACTCTTAACGAAACTGATTACGAAACTGGCAAAGCTTGGTGGCTTCCAGTATTTCCTGTAGTGAATCAGAGAAAAAATAAAGTAAGACTAGTCTTTGATAGTAGCGCTAAATTCAATGGGATCTCATTGAATGATAATTTGTATCAGGGTCCTGACAATAATAACTTACTGTTAAGTGTTATACTCAGATTTAGATTAGGTGAAATCGCCTTCAGCGGTGATATCGAGCATATGTTTCACTGTTTTTTTTCACCCTGAACATTGCAATTATTTAAGATTCTTTTGGTATAAAAACAATGATCCCTCTAACAGTATTGTCCAGTTTCAGGCTGTGCACGTCTTCGGCAACACCTGTAGTCCAGCTGTAGCAAACTATGCTCTACGCTATGCTGCCAAGTACTCTCCTGTGGAGTGTCGGGACTCTTCTAGACTGTTCGTGGAGGAGTCTATGTATGTCGATGACGGTCTGGGCTCGGCTGGATCGGTCAACGAGGCTATAGGTATACTCTCAGGAGCTAAAAGGTCTTCTTAGTTTCTACAACATCAGGCTTCATAAACTAGTTTCAAACTCACAAGAGGTGATAAATAGTTTTCATTGCTCAGAGAAGGCTGAGGAATAGAAGGAAATTTTCCCAGAAGGTTCTGTGTCCTCGACTCTTGGCTTGCTGTGGAAAACTAAAAGCGAAAAGTTGATGCTAAGAAGCGACATGAAGTCAAAACCATTCACCAAAAGGGGCATACTCTCTATAAACAGTTCAATATATGATCCTCTTGGAATCACAGAGCCCGTAACACTTGCCGGTAAACTGTACCAAAGACAAATAATGCCACCTAAGACTAAAACTAATCTGTACGAGAACTATGATTGGGATGATCAGTTGCCCCAGAGATATCTACCTCAGTGGGAATCCTGTATGTCGTCCTTATCAGAAGTTTCAATCATAGAGATTCATAGGTGCTATACTCCCATCGGCTTTGGTCCTGTAGTCAAGAGATGCATCCACGTTTACTGCGATGCTTCTAAGGATGCTATAGCGTACGTATCCTATCTACAATCAAGCAACTCTCAAGACGTAGCCGTATCTTTCCTAAAGGCTGGTTCAAAGGTAGCTCCTCGTCTGGCTACTTCCATTCCTCGTCTAGAGCTATGCGCTGCCGTGGAAGGAGTTATAGCTGCTCGAAGAATTCAAAAGGAGATCCCCACTGTATATGGCGTCTACTTCTACACTGATTCACTTGTTGTGCTCGGCTATATTCGAAACGAGCAAAAACAGTTCCAACGATATGTTTCAAGAAGAGTTGAAATAATATTGCAGAACTCTTCTATTGACCAATGGAAGTTTGTGTCAACTGAAAAGAATCCAGCGGATATAGGAACCAGAGCTCACACTCCACAACAACTGCTTCAGAGTTGCTGGTTGACAGGTCTAGTTAAGCTCCAAAAGCTGGTAACACCTGAAAGCAGTGAGGATATTCCCCTACTAGATGAAGAACTTCCCGAAGAAGTAAGTCCAAAGAAGGTCTTTCTTTCACAGCTGAAAATTCAGACAGTTTCTGGTCCCTCTCTGTGTGTCGATTTGTAATAAGACAATGAATTGGGACAAGACTATTGGAATTGTGAAATTCATTCTAAAGATGAGGTACTGGTTAGACAAGGCTCGTCAGAACCTAAGAATTTCATTAGCAGCCCGAACACCTTGTACCGACCGTTCTACAGCAGTGAAGTTTTTGATAACGTGTGCACAACTTGATGTGTACGGTGACATTATCGCCAAAATTCAACAGGGAGAGACAGTAAGCATAGAACATGAACTATCCAAACTAAACCCATTCCTTGATCTGACAGGTGTCATCAGAGTAGGTGGGAGACTGAAAGTCGGTCCCTTCGTATATGAAGAGAAGCATCCAATCCAACTTCCGAAGAATCACCCTGTTAGCCTATCAATTCTTCACCATTGTCATCACAAAGCTATGCATTCAGGAAGGCACATCACTCATGGTGCTTTAAGGGAGGCTGGTTATTACCTTCTTGGCAGCTGTAAGACTGTTAGAAGTATGATAAGCAGCTGCTTTGTGTGTAGAGCTCTAAGAAGTCCGTTGCAAACTCAAATGATGTCTAACCTCCCAATACAGAGACTAGAAAAGGTACCCCCCTTTACAAACACAGGAATAGATGTATTCGGTCCATATATGGTACACGATGGATCAAATACCAGAAGAACAGTTGCAAACAAGAAGCTCTGATGTTTACTCTTCACCTGTTTGTACAGCCGGGCAGTTCACATAAAACCTCTTTCCGGAATGGATATGACTCACTTCAGGAATGCCCTTAGAAGGTTCTGGAGTATAAGAGGCTCTTGTAAGTTCATCATCAGCGATCAAGGAAAAATCTTCATTGGCGCAAAACATCAAATGGAATCTTCGCCAAGCGTGATCTAACTGCAGAAGTTTGCTGAAGAACAAAATATCCAATGGGAGATGATAACTCCTATTGCCAGTTTCCAAGGAGGAATATGGGAACGAAAAATTGGTGCAATAAAGAGTTGTCTCAGTTCTTCACTGAGACAAATGGGAAATAGATCTCTCTCAAGAGATGAAATGACTACTCTATTTCAAGAAGCGTGTTCCATAGTCAACAATACTCCTCTCTGGGAGGTGTCATCCGATCCAGCCGATCCTCTGCCATTGTCGCCCGCAGGACATCTCACCATGAAGGAGGGTCCTGATCCTCCAACTATGGAGATATTTGACAAGCGGGACTTGTTATGCTATGGTAAGTTAAGGTGGAGACGTATACAATTCCTATCTGATCAGTTCTGGTCTGGTTGGAAGTTGAACTATATTAATAGATTACATGTTAGGCATAAATGGCAAGGTAAAAAATACATGTATTGCTGTAGGTGATCTTGTACTGTTAAAACAAAAATCAAAGAGGAAATCTTGGCCGATTGCTTTGGTAAAAGATGTTAAATTAGGTAAAGATGGCCTTATTCGTTCTTTAATATTAAAACTGGTATCTAGTGTCGATGGTAACATTAAGACATCTTGTTTAGAGAGACATGTTCATGATACTGTTTTGCTTATTCCATCATCCACACATAAGTGTTCCACTGTTATGTAGACTAGCTATATATTGTTGCTTATAATGTATAACTATTTTGTGATTTGTAGTAGACTTTCATAATCATGTGGGGAGTGTTAAGAATTTATTTCAATTAATCATTTCTATTATTCATATATTTATCTTATCCATTACTCATTAACTATCTTTAATAACGCTGGTCGTTTGTCATCTGTTAACTTTTTTACCTGTACGAATACTGCAAATCTAATTACTTTTTCACTACCTGTGGTGCCATAAACATCTCGCATACCTGTGTTCCACCATAACTTGTCAGTAATTTTGTGTGATCCTTTTGACCTTATTAGTGTTTAAATAACTTTATTTACCATCTAGGATTTAGCTAATTGTTTAAATTACCATTATTTTGAATTATTAAGTTTGTCTCGAACTTATTTAATGCCGCATATCTCAAGCTATGAATGTTTAACTTTAGGATTTAGGAAACTACTTCAAATTTTGTAGTGTGCATATTTCCTAATTAGGTTTATTTTGTCTGGTTTCAGGCACGTGTGTTTCTGATCAAATAGAAAATTCATTGGGCTACTCGACTTTAATAACCTACAACTCAGAAGTTAAACAATCAAAAGTAGTCCATGACAGTTTCATTTATACGATTGACGTGAAGCAGGGTTGAATGCTGATCGCCACACGAGTCACATCTCTCATTAGATGTGCAGTCACTTTTACGGTGAGATCAGAAGCAAACCAAACACAATCCATTGCGCTTAAGCAATTGGTGAATCTATCGTTCAATACTAGTTGACTAAACTTGCGACAACTCTTTAGCTCGTGCACTGCATTTTGATATAGAACGCATCGAGATTTTTGGCGTTCATTGGTTTCTGGAGAAGGTGTCACCACACTTGCTTTAGGCAGACTTTCGCAGTAGTCGTCCTTTTGATTCGTGTATAGACTAATGCGATATCCTCTTCAATTCGTGTCACTTTTGACGGCTGAACTTGCAGCAATGGATCAGAGTATTCCCTAGTTTTCTTGGAGAAAAATTGTATAAAGTACAACAGCAGTGGGAAGTGTCCATGAGTAGTATGGAAGTCATCGCATTTCGAACGCCAAGAGTATTGCATGTTTTCTCTGGCCATATTTTGCAAGATCCAAAGAAAGTGTTACAGATAGACAGATCTCGAGTCGGAGTAATATTTGCTTCAATGTGCTGAAAAATACCTATATAGTAACTCTCTCAGTTTATCAGTTTGGTACATTGATCTGATAGAATCGATGGATTCTATCTGTGAAGTAAGAGCATTTGCAATCTTAACATCAGAACCAAATTAAGTTTGGAAAGCAAATTGTGAAATGTCGCTGTTGGGTTAGGACCTCAGATAGAGCCGTGTCTCTGTAAAATCTTCAGAGGCTCTTTAAGGGGAGATTTTCGAAAATGAGGTTTTTTCTTTGTTTACCGTTTGATGCTTCTGAAACTTGGAAGGTATATGTAAAAACCAATTCTAAGACATTTTTGCTCTTATGATTTTGAGATTTTTGAATTTTTTTTGAGTTTTTTTGTATCATTTCCAAAATCTATCTTCTCTCACAATTTTTGACCAATATATCTGCTTTATGCTTCATAACATAGCTAAAAGGTATCATAACATTTCTTCGCTCATAGTTATTTGAAAATCATAACCAGTTTTTATAAAAAAATGAAAAAGTAAAAATTGAATTATTTTTTTAATTTTTTTTTATTTTTTTTTATTTTTTTGAACAAATTTTGAAATTCCTAAAACGAATAATTGTAGCCTAGGAATTTACCTTCATTTTGCACGTTGAATAACAAAAATCGGTTGAAAACTCTAGAAGAAGTAGGGATTTCAATTTGCAAAATTTGCAAAATATGAAGTAGGAGAAAAATGGCTTTAAAGTTTTAGGGTTCTGAAGTTTGAAAAAAGGGTTTTGCCTGCTGATAACAGCATCCCCACTGTGACATTATAGGTTACACATAACTTCATTGCGAAGGGGGACTTTTGAACAGTATAGAGACCCCTATTTCTTCCACTCCATTGCATAACCATTAGTCATTAGGTTGGAAACTTATTAGGCTGGAAACGCTCTGAACGTATCAGTGTAGTACATATGTACGTATGTTTGTACGACTTATAGTGAGAATTTTGCAATTCTGTTTTCACAGTCTTGTAGAATTATGTCTATAGATTAATATTAGATAAAAAACAAAAAATGATATTTTTACCGTTTTTTTCGAAAAGCTCCCCTTAATCGTATTGGCTTGCAATACAAGAAGTTGATCTAAGGGAGTTAAATGGAGACCAGCCATTTTATTCTTTAGTCCATTCATTCAAGTGTTATATTTATGAGGTTCTCCTTCGAAAAGATCAGGTTGATTTTGGAACAATTGCTGTTTAACCATGTGTAAACTAGCTGAATCTTGGATTATATAAGTGTTAGTAGGATTTGGAGGAAGAGTGATGAGAGCAGTAAGGTTCAAATTGAGTTTATTAAATGTTGAAGTAGAAATAGTGTTTCGTAAGTGACTCCCCACTGTAGCCGTAACTGGATTAGTGTTCATGTTTAAGGGAGTAACACTATTTATTACATGAGAATGTGGAGTTGGTTTACCTACATTAGCATTCTGTAGTTTGATCTTAGGGGGAATATTAGAAATTGTGAGAAGATCTAGTAATAATTTTAGCTGTGTACCATATGAAGGAACTGGGTCATAGGGTGTTAGTTCGTTAATCTCGTCACGAGAAAGTCTACGCAAACTAGTAGTATAAACTGACAAAGTTTCTGAATGGAGATTTGATAATTCGTCTTCAATGACAAGAGTCTTTTAGTAATTTAGTGCGCAAGCTATCAATTCTTTAGTTTCTTGTAGCTTTACAGTTTATAATTCTTTTAATTTATTACCAGCATCAATAGATCCAACTTTAAATAAGGCACAAACAGTTTCATGAGTTAAGGTACTAAATTCTAAACTAACTTTCTTCAACTGAATAATATATTGCTTAAGGGGACCGTCCCCGAAGAAATCTCAAAATTTTATTATTTTTTTCATTGTGTAAATAATTGCTTTATAACCTTCTTATAGTGTGTGCAAAATACAAAAGGTATCGTGTAACTCTAACCCCCCTGGGGAGAGGGAGAAAGGGAAAAGAGGGCCGGGGGTAGGGAGTCAATATATACTCTAAAAACCATCTCCCAGCTAATTATAATTCGTAACAATTAATTATATCGCTATATCTGGTATCTAACCTACCATTAATAAGACGCCCACTAAGGTTTGCAAAGAAATATTCCTCAGTTACCCGCAGACCTTCGTGAGAGTAGTATGCTGCGTGCCAGATTATCAAATTTTGAATAGGAGATTACTCGTTACTTCAGATATCTACAAATCATGTAATTCAAAAGCCTTAATTTTTTTGGTAGAAGCTACGGCTTTGCAGTTTTTTGGCTTCGATTCTCCCCGGAATTCTCTACAAACTCTAGAAGAGTTTTATTTAATTTTCGAATTATTTTTCAAAATATTGATTTTTGAAATTTATATTTTTTCAATTTTTTTTTTTCACTAAAAATTTCAATAATTCGAAAACCAATTCGAAAAATGAAAAAAAACGCTGCCACAGTTTGTAGAAAATCTTGTGGAGAATCGAATGCAAAAAACCATAATGTCATAGCTACAAAATTGTAGTATCCATTTATTAATTTACACACTGTTCGAAATTTGTTCGAAATTCGAATAACTCGTTTTCTATGAGTCGAATCGAAAAAATGTCACGACACAAAAAACATCTTAGAATTCATTTTATATATGTGTACAAAGTTTCACAACCGTAGCTTCAATAATAAAAACTTTTCAAAATCTGGGAACGGTGCCCTTAAGATCAGATGCGAATTCTTTAATAGAGTCAATATCAAAATACAATAACGCATTGATTTCATCAAACTTTGTGTCACATTAGTTCAACATTTCATCCAAATGAGGAAGTTGTTTTTGTTTTACAGCCTCAATAATTATTTATCTAATTACATCAATACAAAGTACAATATGTAAAATATACCATGCAAATGATATTGTTACCTAATAACAAAAATATCATAAACACTCTAAAAAATATATTCTGTAACACATATATAATCACAAAATATCTATAGGTATATTATCGTATATAAAATTAATAAATTTAAATCACTAATATCTTCAGATAAAGTAGTTAGGTAGTACCTATTAATGTTCAATGCAATGTACTATAACTTTCTTAAAAATATAATATTCAAAAATAACTAATTAATTTATTGATTAATAAATCTCTCATAATAATTAATGAGACAAAAATACATTTAAATAATGGATATATATGAAATATTCAAATAAATATCTTAAATACAATGAGCAGAAATAAAGTGGAAAAATAATCAGGTCCGTTCTGGGCAAAGTGCTAACACTGAGATATGTAAAGTCTAAATATTACAAAATTAAGGATAGTGATAATTATCTCTAAATAACAGTACTGAATGTAAAAACATACGCAATGACAATCAATATTATTTAAATATAAAGTATACATGTATTCAAAATAATGGTATAATTATATCATAAATAATTAAGAAATATATTTGAATCGAGTTCCAATGATAAGTAGACTGTGACTTAATTAGTGAATAAACTAATCTTGCAATCTCCTCTCTTGCTGTCGGTGTGGACGGGGAGCGAGCGAGTCATTCGAGACTGGCTCTAATCTGTAAGAGGGAAGGCAACCTCCTGAACCCCGATTTAACGTCACTATTACGCTTGTCGTAAGGAAGGGGGAAAACATGCTTCTTATGTGCTCGAATTTAGTTCTTGTGACAACATGGATCAGTGACCTAAAATAAAAAATATTTCTTACAATTCTTTATAACAAAATTCATAATAAAAATACATCATTTATGTAACAAAATGCAACACAATAGAGATATGTTACAAATAAAAACTTCTTATTAAAGATTTACAGCGATAATGCCTAGTAAAACATTAATGAAATAATAAATATAGTCTGGCTTGCTAAATTACGTTTAGGTTTAAAGAGAGGCGGAGCGATAACTTCCCGTGACGAGTGCCGTGTGAAAAGTGAAAGAGGAAGGAATGTGGTACTTGTATGAAGTATACTATGTGTGCCCTTAGACTCGGTTATATATGAATTAGAAGAAAAGTCAATAAGATGAAATTAGAAAAAAAAGATATACATTATTGGAACAACCAATAAGAATATAGTTTAAAACAATTGTCCTTGTAGATAAGTGTTTTGTGATGAAGATTTTAAGGCTTCTAACTTATTGAATAGCAATGTATATTGACCAATAAGTAACTATACTACCAGGTCAATAAACAATCATGAAGTGTGCGGTACAACAAACCACATTACAGCCATCTACGTTGAGAGCATCAAGGCTCTTATTATTTGAGAAGTAATTTAATTCAAGTTATAACTAACAGATGACTCCGTCAACAGAAAGCGGAGAACTACATATTTAGTCTTCTGCTCCTTGCTGAAGGCAGTATAAGTGATCCTTAAAACCATTATCCGAAAAAATATCATTCTTGCAGCACTCTATCGATAGAAATTCATGCGTCGGAGGAAATATCTCAAAAAACTTATGTACTGTTAACCATATTTTAAAAAATTTAGACAAAATAAAAATACATTTTTTGGGCACATCGCTTTCATTTGCGTTGTAATAGCGAGGTTAGACACAAAATAAAAATGTGATTTATTATATCTACTTGGGAAAATAAGTATGAACAAAACTATACTCTTAGATATATTAATAAACGATAAGTTACAACATCACAAAGTTCAGTGACTCATTCTTTACAGTGCAGTGACTCATTCCTCGCAGTGCACTGACTCATCCATCACGGTGCAGTGACTCATCCCTCACAGTGCAGTGACTCATCTCTCACCTGCAGTCAGTTTACAGCATCGCAGTGCAGTTCACACTATCACACAGTGCAGTTCATACCATCACACAGTGCAGTTCACACCATCACACAGTGCAGTTCACACCACCACACAGTGCAGTTCACACCACGACACAGTGCAGTTTACATCATCACAAAGTGCATTGTAATTTCTCAGAACAATTCAGTTCCTCTTTCCCAAAATAACTTTTAAAATCTCAGACATAGCCTCGGCGTTTTAATTCCCTTGATTTATGAGCTGGTTTGAGTAAACATAACAGCGGCTAAAATCCACAGTCCCAAAACAACGAAACTCTTCCAGTTGCCAAAAAGTGAACTGGGAAGTAAAACCCAATAGGGGAAGGCTCAATTACTGGTAAAATAATTAAGATAAACTAATATGGAAACGATTTATTTGCAATAATATAAATGGAAAACGGTATTAAATGCAATATTTTAATTAGAAATCACCTAATTACGGGAAAACTCATAAAATGAGGGAAAATAATGAATACAAAACTAATTAGAGGTAAAATAGTAGGCAACAAAATAATTAGGAAAACTTTAAAATTTGAGTAATATAATTGAAAAACAATCAAAACACAATAATAAAATTAACTGAAAATTAATATTATAAACATTTGAAATGAAGTAAATTAATGTGATGGTCCCCTCTGGGGTTATCTCATCAACTGTGTAACCTTATAACGGTCCACGGTATGGGTATTCCTGTGATTAGAATCTTACTCTTTATCTTATCTTTCAGATTCTTTTTACTCAGTTTATCTCTTTCTACTAAATACTCATTGCCATGCCTTAGAACCAACTTGCTTATATGGTTCCGACCTCAGGCCTATGGTCAATGCTCAACTGTATTTTAGGTTAAATAACAAGTTTAGCGATAGCTTAAAAGAGAATGTATTTCGCTTCACTACACACTCACAAATATTTGTCTCACAACTCAGACTTGAGATTAGATGTTGATCTCATGCGAGCCAAATGGTAACTAGCTGTGAATGTTCATTACACATAATCATATAGGTTCGCAAGAGCAGTTATGCGTACACAAGTAATGTGTTTGCATGACTACATTGCTCCCCCCTTTCGAAAATTTCAAAGTTACAATTCACATTTTCCAAAACTACCAGCTGGCCTCTCTGAACATTATTACTCCATAGTTGACAATGTTCAGATGCGCACTCTGTTAGTGGAAATTTGTGTATTGGATCTCTTGAAATTTCTCGAACCGGCTATAAGTGTATTATTAGCAAATTGAAAAAATATAAGTTTAATTCATTCTAAAAATATTTCAGAAGTAAAGTGCATCAATAAAAAAAATTTATAAATTTTTTTTCTTACCTATACAATCCTAATTTTTGCTTTAACAATATTTTTTTTATTTATTACTAAATATTCTAAATTATTCCTACCTACTATGTCTCAGTTCAAAATAAATAATTTTTTCATTTTATAAATGTAAAACTTGCTTAATCTATTTGAGATATCACCTCGCCCCTCCTAATATTTAGAATATTATTCTAAATATTATCAGAGACTTGGATCACTCCAATATATTACACACAGTTGTTATTTCATTTACATTTTTAAAAAAAAATTTATGATTCAAAAAAAAAATTTATTGTAAAAATATATTTTTATTTAACTTAGTTTTGTTTTATTTTAATAAAATTCCTACTTTATTAAGAAAAGAATTATTCGTTATAATATATCATATGTTATGATATCGTAAATTGTGACTTTTTAATCAATTTATATTCTTTTTTATGAATTTTGATCATTTTTTATTATCAAATTTTAAGACAGTCTTAATCCTTAAAAATAAACATTAAAATTAACATCGAGAAAAAAAATTCAAACTTAAAATTAAATTCAATTGAAAATGGTTATTTTTTAATTTTCACTTAAAATTACCCAAACTTAAAATTAGAAACTTAAAGTAATGTTCTAATTTAATGTGAATTTTTTAAATTTTTTCCTAATTACTGCTTGACCTTTTTTTAATAATTTTGCTTCTAGGTTTTTGACTTTTATGAGGCATTATAATAAAATTTGTCGCCTGGATGTTAATTGTATGGTCATTAAAGTAATTAACCGTCTTGATTAGTTTCCCTGTTCTAAAGGGCGTTCCCTACTTTTAATTTGGTTGAAGGCCTCCGTCGCCATTTTTGATTTTAAACTCCGTATCTCGTACAGCTTCATATCCTCATCGGACTTTACTTTTTCAGCATGAGTATATCCGCATACCAGGATTCCTACCATCAATAATGTCAAAATTAATACCAACACATCACTGAACAAATCGGGTATGAGGTCGTACTGCGTTGTCCCCATGTTCTTAATGGTAGCCTCCAAATGAGCTTTATTCATCGTCGCAGACTTTTGGATAAGTTCTACAACAGAGTTCAGATCGAAATTGCTCTGCGTCTGACCCATCCTATCAGCTGTGTTCAGTTCTCACACGACCTTGAAATATGTGACAGTGAGTCAAGTAGGTACGGCAAACGTTTCTCCGCACCGGCTGTCAGTCTGTGAGTGGCTGAGAGGCTGTCAGTGGCTGAGAGGCTGTCAGTGACTGGGATTGGCTGAGAGGCAGTCAGTGGCTGGGAGTGGCTTCCTCCGTGTAGCTGAAATTAAAACGATACTGTTAATTCATGGCCCCTGGTCTTATTTAAGTAATTTATCAGTTATCAGTCTCAGTGTGAATTAATTATTTTTGATTTTAAATTCTTTCAGTCTTTCAACATGATTTCAAATTTTCATTTTGATTTTAAACAATTTAACTTCTACATTTCATTAGCATTCGACGAAATATAATTCATCTTATCCGTTACACTAAACATATAAACACAAAATTTAAAATTAACATGCATTAAAAATTAATCATCTTAAAATTATTATATGAAATTTTATGTTAATAAAATTCATAATTCATCCCACCAACTTAAATTAAATACATACAATTATTTTACACTTTGAAATTATCATTGTATTGATACAATGACTCTCTTACTGAGTATAAAGTGAGTATTGTATTATTAACAATGTACTGCATAATGTGTGTTTGTTTGATTAGCGTAAGCAAAAAAATGTAAACATTTCTCTGAGGCTTTGTATGTATGTAACTGAGTTATATGTCAAGTGTTACTGTACTATTTGTTACATGTTAATTCAAGTTTCTTCATGTTACTACGTGTTATGTGTTCCTATTTTGGGCTACCTACATGATGTTTATATTCAAATTGATCACAATTTGATTTCCTGTTTAATGATAGTAATGAAATCATTTAATTAATTGGTTGTGAAATTTTCTAACTTAGTTAAGTAATTTATGTTACTTGTTACTGTTTGATGTCCAATTTTTATTACCGCTTTATTTTTCTTGACCTGTAATACCTTACTTGGTCCTATCCAATTCAATTGTAGTTTATGCGTTTTTTGATGGTTTCTAATTAATACTCGATCACCTATCTGTATAAGTTTGTCTTTTCGTGTCCTATTGTGGTAAATTATGCGTTTGTTTGATTGGTTAATAATGGTTGCTCTAATCTGATCTTGAATAAATATAGCTTGTCTGGCCTTAACTTTGACTATTGATTCTGATGTATCTAGATTATAAATGTTATCCAAATTTTCTGCTTGTATATTTGGGGAAGTATCACGTCCATATAGAGCATATGATGGAGTGTCTTTAAGAGATACCACGATTTGATTGTTGACTGTATTTTGGACAATATCGAGAAACATGTCCCAATTATCGTGATTTACTGTAGCTACATAAAATCTTGATAGCTTGTTAATTCTTTGGTTGTTCCGTTCACAAATTCCATTGGAATATGCTGAGTATGGTAACACTTCACATTTATATATCTGATGTATTTCACTGAAAGTTTTAATTGCGTTAGACTTAAATTCTTTCGCACAATCTGACATTAGCGTTTTGGGATATCCGCATCGGCTAAATGTTTTACTTAGACAATCAATTACTGTGTTAGTTGATTTGTCAGCTACAGCGTGTAATTCGTTATATCGTGTCAACATACATGTTATTGATAAAATGTACTTGTTGTTTGAGTCAGTTGTAATAAAAGGTCCTATGAAGTCAAATGAAACTGTTTCAAATGGTGTATTAGCTACTGGAGCAGTCAATAATTTAATTGGGGTATCTAGACTTCATTTAAGTATCTTGCAAACGTCACATCTTTTAATAAAAGATTCTATGACCGATGTTTCTTGAAAATGATAGTATTTTAGTCGAAATTTAAATAGCGTATGAGCTAAACCACAATGTGTGTTAAAATGTATTGAATTAATTACTAAATTGATCATTTCAGTTGGTATAACATAATTAATAATACTGGCTGCCCTAGTATCTATTTTCCGATGTCGATATAATATTCCGTCTAATATGAAAAACTCAGCTATGTTTTTAGCTGTACCTAACTGTTTCCTATTTAAAGTGTCCATAATTTCCTTACAAGCAAAGTCTTTTGACTGTGCTGTCTTTAGTCTGTTTAAAGTCCATGTTATTTCTTCGTGTTTAGGTATGTAATTCAGAAATGGTTTTTCTTTGTTGATTTTATACAACTTAGATGGATCTGATTCTTGTTCATTTTCTGAGTCTGTTTCTGATTCAATGTCATTGTTGTCAATAATTTGTGGTACATTCAGTTTAGCCCTCGATCTTGTGGTTGCTATTAAACTTTCAATTGAGCTGAAACTTTCATTAGATGGTGTTAAAATTTCGCATTCATCTATTGTTTCTTCCGTTAAAGGAGGTAATTTACTTAGAGTGTCTGCTACCACATTACGTTTACCCTCAAAATATTTTACCGTGCAATCATAGGTGCTGGCTTCAATTGCCCACCTAGCCATAACAGCATCTGATGAGAGTTTATTACCAAAAAACACGCATAGGGGTTTGTGATCAGTTAAAATGGTGATAGAGTACCCCAGACATAGATATTGAAATTCTTTTAACGCTAGATGAATCGCTAGAAACTCTTGTTTCGTAACTGAATACCTTTTCTGGGTTGAATTTAATGATTTACTGAAATAGGCTATGGGTCTTAATGTTTTGCTCCTGGTCGAATCTGGCTGTAGCAAAGCAGCGCCAAGTCCAATACTTGAGCTGTCAGTAAATAAATAAAATGGTTTGGAATAATTTGGGTGAGCTTAAACCTTATCTGATGTCAAAATGTTTTTGAGACTAGTGAAGCTAGACTCACATTCGTCAGTCCAGTCAAATTTAGTGTCCTTCCTTAATAGTCTGTATAATGGTTCGGCCTTCTGGCTAAATTTAGGGACGAACTTACGAAAATAATTCGCAAGTCCTAAGTAACGCTGAAGTTTCTTTACATCTGTTGGTCTAGATGCCTCTCTAAGTTTTTCGTTTTGGATGCACCGTATGCCCTCAGTCGTGACTCGGTGTCCAAGAAAGTTGATTTCGTGTTAAAGAATTCACACTTCTCTAATTTTAGTCTCCAGTGAGCATCACGTAAACTCATCAGCACTTGGCTAATATCATTTAAATGTTGTTCATATGATCGACTAAAGATTAGGATAACATCAATAAATACGAAACATAATTTCCCTAATATTTTATTTAAAGCTTTCGTCATTATTGCTTGAAATACTTTTGGACTATTAACATACCCGAAGGGTAATTTGCAAAAGTGGAATTTCTTTCCATTTACCGCAAATGCTTTGAGTCATTTAGACTCTTCAGATATTTTCACTTGATGAAAAGCGCTCCTTAGATCTAAACTAGAAAATACCTTGGACCCTCCTAGAGATCCTAACATATCGTCTACTCTTGGTAACGGAAACCCTTGTATATGTACACATTTATTTAGAGATCTGAAATCTATTACGGGACGTATTTCCCCATTCTTTTTATGAACAATGATGACTGGGAAATTAAACTCGGACATTGAAGGTTCAATATTTCCTTCTTCTAACATTGATTTATTATCTTCTTCAAGTTGTTCTTGAAATTTATGTGGTATCCTATACGGTGTTTTGTTGATTACTACATTAGGATCTTTTAATTTTATATTATGTGTACAGATACTAGTGGTTCCTATTGGTTCGTCTTTAAGTGTAATAACGTCTCTAAAGTCATTTTGTAACTGTGTTGTTTGGTCTTCATACTCTGACATTCCACATGATATGTCAGCATTAATTAACCTTCTCAGTGCTGATATCGTCGTCTGAGAATTGTTTTCTAAATCATCATTTCTTACTGTGATATCACGGCTTCTCTCCGTGCTACTATCACGTGATATTTTACACTCTATCTCGTGGTTGCCATGCACTGAAATTAATGGCTCTCCATTATTTCCAACTGCATGTACCATTGACTTATCATAAATCGAATCAGGGGTAACGTTTCGTTCAAATGGCTTTGTTATTTCGTCACTCAACACGTTTCCTAATCTAGATTTACGAGTCCTATTACTTAAACACTCAGAAATAGTCGCTATATTTACTTCGACTTGTCTTTCATAGACTTCTAGTGTTCCCAATATTTGGTTGTCGTTTAATACGATTTCGCTATCAGTCGGGTTCATTACAAAAACTGGGCAAATAGACACCTGGTCCCCTTCGTTTTTATTTTCTTCTATATTTATTAAGGTTTCAGCTACCACTAAACCCGAACTGAAAATTCTCTTAGCTACGATAAAACTTCCTGCTTCGTTATTCTTAACGAAACCATATATTACTTTAATAGTATTTGCCTCAACGACTTGGCTACTTACATGAACATTACCGTTCTTCTTTCGTATTATATTTTTTCTTCTAGGCTTTTTTTTCATTTCGGACTTCATAACATCCGCTTGCCCTTTCTGTTTTAATTGCGATTTAACCCTTACCTTCGCAATGCTACTGTGGCTGTTTGTTCGTTCATTTATTTCTCTAATTAAACTCTTTCTCTTTGACCTATTAGAGATGAGAACTAACTCTGCTATTAAACAGTCCGTATTTAATAGTTCCTTTGTGGCTATTTTGTGTTTTTCCATAAACGGAATTATTTCTTCACCTAATTTCAAATTATTATTATTAAAATTGATTTGGGCGTTTTTCAATACTTCTCTTCCCAATATCATATCGTAGGGAAAGCTCGCGTTGTCGATTAGTAAAGCGTTTACTCGTTGTTTATTTGACTTGGATGACAATACTAAATTTATTTCACCCTTTACTTCGGAACGGCCGTTGATGCCTTTAATAGTGACATCCGATTTCATTATTTCTTCGTTACTAGCAATATATTTGAAATTACGACTGTTCAAAATTGTTCGCTCACTACCTGAATCTAATAACGCCTCCCAATCAAATTCTTTACTATGTAATATTATCGTTGGTTTAGAGGTCCCTTTTATTTTATAATGACAGTCCTTTAATCCGCTTAATTCATCTTTATTTTTTAGGAACTGAGCTGCGATATACGTCTCACTAGTACTTACCTTTTCATCGCTTAAATTAACTTCCTTTAGTAAATCGAACTTGTTTTCAATTTCACATTGATTTTTGAATTGAGTGACGAAATATGTTCACCATTGAATTTAACGTACACAGGATCTAATTTATTCATGTTTAATTCACATGTGTGCACGGAGTTACCATAGGTTTTCGCATTTGTCTTTGCTAAATGTTTTATTAAATTAATCCTACCAAGTTGTTTACTAACTTTATGCTCTGTATTTATTTCAGCGTTCGTATTTACATTTTCATGCGAAAATCCTTGAATTGACATTGGTTAATAGGTCGTTGAGTACGGCAATCTCTTCCTAAATGTCCTATGTTGTTACATCTGTAACACCTTACTGTGTCACTATTCTGCTGTGGTGTGTGTGTTTGTACATTTGTCGCATTAGTTCTACCTTGGTGATTTTGTCTATACCTACTTCTTCGTGCATATCTTCCGTGTGTTGTTGTATACCTACCATCATGTGCGTAATATACCTCCGCTGTTCCTTCCTGCATATCATCGTGATAATGATTATAACCCTGATTCTCACTTACAAATTGATCAGAATTTTCTATCACAAAAGCTTCTGTGTTATTGAAATTCTTTTTCGGAATTAGAATTTTTTTGTCATGGGACAAAGACCTGATTTTCTTTGTTGTCGCGGACAGTAAATTAGCTGTTATTTTGAACGGTCTTTCAATTACGCCCTTAACAATATTAGGGTTGATCTGCGGTCCTAATATTGTCAAAAACATGGCTGTATTCATTAAGTCTTTAGCGTGTTTCTTCAATCTGTTGTTGAAGTCCTGATTACTTTCAGCTGCATTTCTTGTAGGAAATTGCGCATTCATTGTGTCGTCATTTAGGATATGGTCCGTGACCTCGCATATTTTTTCCAATGTACTTAATATGTCACTGGCAGCTGTAGTTTCATCTTTCAATTTATTGAGGTATAATTCGTGACAAACACTGTAGATGTCCTTACTGTCTTTCCGCACATATATATCTTCTAGAACTGTGCATATTTCTTCGTAGGTGCTATCTATAAATGTTTTTCCGTTAACAACGTTATTAACGGTAATTTGAAAATCTCCCAACTTGCAATCAGCGCTCCTGAGAAGGATTTTCTTCTTCTGAGCATCATCCTTGTCACCCAAACTGGATATATGGTTATTTAATAAACTCAAATGCTGACGAAAAGTGTTTTTCTCCTCGAAAGTTGGATCTTCGGGCCTTCTTCGTCCTCTAAATATCGGCAGAGAATCAGAATTTATAATTGTGGTGCTCGTACCTTTAATTATTTCTTGCAATTGAGCTGGCGTCATTTCTACTCTGTCTGCGTCTCCCAATGTCTCTGAAGTGTTTGTATCTAAATCGTCTATAACTATCCTATTTAATTTCTGCTGCTCTATAATCGGTACCTTAGGATGTGTATTGTTTTGTTTTTTAGATTGTCTCTTCCTAATTCGGGGTTTTGTTTTTCTACCAGACCTTAATTCAATCGGGCTTGGATTAACTATTTCTTCCTCTGAACTTGGCATGTAATTTTCATTCTTAACTCAATGTTAATATGTACTTAAGAAATGTGTGGGTTAAAACAAATCAGTATTATGAAAATATTATAAAAATAGAACATGCAAAATAGAACAAAATCTGTTAAATCTATAAAATTATAAGCTTAAATATTAATACCTGTCACATTATTATAAAGCTGAAAGAAATGCATTAACAAAATACATCCTATAATAATTATTGCTGCAATCAAAATTAATTAAGTACTTCTAACTAACCTTTTACTATTTATTGTTGCTAATGTAATACACATAAACACTGAACACCGCGAGACTGATTATTCACCACTGGACTAGATTCACAGAGAACCTCATATGACTACTTCACAAAGGAAACTGATAAATACAAGGATATGACAACGCTTTATATATCGTTAGCCTACTTTATACTCAACTTTTGTTTCATGAACAGTGGGTCTCCCTTCTTCAAATGTTATCGGCGACTTTATCGATGATTTTAACTGTGTCACCTCGTGTACACTGAATGAAGCAGGTTGAATAAATACTACTTTAAATTCAGATGAAGTGTTTACACAAATTAGACTCTCAGTTTCCGGTTGAATTACGGCTTTTTTGCATGTTGTATATTGATTAATTGAATGTTGCCCACATTCACCAACGTGCAATGCTTTACCCGTTCAGTTCTCTTCCTTCCTCCGTGTTTCACCGTAGATTTACCGAACTGGTTAATCTCACTGATTGTCTCTGCTCTCACTCAAATTAGGCCATCTGTACTCTCCTTATCCTTCCGATAATTTTCGAGATGCCTTATGCTTGATTTTGAGTTGAAAAATCTTTATATTTTATCACAAAAACTGAACACCTTGATTGGATTGTACCATCAAATAGGGTCGCAAAACCCGGTCTTGCTGTAATCAAATACTCTCCAATCAGATGGTTAACTTAAGGCCCCCACACACTACACGATCCACGAGCCGAGCCTTAGCAAACAAGCCGAGCCCCGAGCCAGATCGTGTAGTGTGTGGGGGCCTCGAGCCGAGCCACGAGCCGCGCAATCAGGCTCGTGGCTCGGCTCGTCTTGATCTGTCACTTCCAGATATTTGGCTTGGCTCGTGGCTCGGCTCGGGTAGTGTGTGGGGGTAAAATAGCACGAGCCGAGCCTGCGGTCAGCTAAAGCGCCGTCCAGACGCTCCAACAAATCACTGAACTTGGAAATACTTTTGCTCGGGCGAACACGGACAACACGAATTATGTAAAAAAAACTTATGTATATTTTTTTCATGTGAATAAATTTCATATAGATAAATTTCCCAGCAAACATATGAATGTCGATTCGATGCCGTTTGCTGTCGAATTCGTAGCGCTAACGGTGGGTATCGACTTAGCAGCCATTTCGACTCATAGTAGATATCGGAATGTCTGTTTCTAAATGATATCTGAATTTACACTTTGAGTAGAAACACGAAAACCGATACATGGTTTTAACAGCATCATCCTGACGTCGGCATGTCTGTTTCCAAACGATATCTGAATTTATACTTCGACCAGAAATGCGAAAACAGATACGTAGTTTTAAAAAAATCGTTTCAAATTTGGAAATTCATTTTTTATCTTCCAGTTTTATAATGCGTATAGAAATGTAGGTATTATTTTTATTCAATTGGATCGTACCTTTCTATATAACGTACGTAGTGCTCCCTTTAAACTATACCTAACTAGATTATGTGCACTCGGTAGAGTGCATACCTTCGCCTCCGCTATGTTGTTTTAGTTACCGTGAAATAATCACAAAAATTGTTTCCGTTTTTTATGTCTACGAACGGTTCTTATTTCGAAACATGACTCGAAATAAGTATCACTTTTATTAAAGTGAGTTGTACTTGAAGCGAGGCTTGCCTGTTTTATCTATAAATTCAATATGTTGTACAAGCTTTAAAGCTATCTTTTAGTTTTATGAGCACACCTCTGAAGTTGAGAATATAACACCTTTAGTATTTAGTATTATCACTCTAGTGTAGTTAGCCGAACTTGCTGGGTGAAGCTCCTTAGTGTCACTTTTTGGTAGTTCCTTACTAGTTGCTACATTATTTGCAACCATTATCTTCTCTGGAAGCTCAATAGTTAGTTTAACTACCTGGTTACCTAATTTATAAACATCGATGATTACTGGATAGGATAATGTAGTGTTCATTAAAGTTAATCAATTGGCTTCGATAATCAACATTAACTACTTTGGTACCTATAGTAGAAATATAGAATGAGCCTACATTCATAAATTAAATTACTAACCTGAGTTAACTTTTTAATGTCACTGTGGGCGGTCGTTATCATGAGAGATGGGCGGAGCCTATTTTTTGTGCTAATTATTTTGCTCTAATAATACTTGTGCTAATTATTTTGCTCTAATTATTCTTGCACATAATTTTTTCCGCTAATTAATTTATTGGAAATTATTTTATTGGATATTATATTTTTTGTAATTAATTTATTCGTAGATATTTTATCACCAATTGTGCATTTTCTTCTTATTTTACTGACTTTAACTGGTTTCGTATCAAATTATTGCAAATTATTTTTTCTTAATCAACTTTTTTCAAGTTATATTATTCCATTTATGTGTTTTATTAAAATTTTACGACATTTTATTTTTTCCTAATTAATATATTTTCTAGTTTTTTCATTGCATCATATTTATTTCAAATTATTTTACTAAATTTTAGAAGGTTTTGAATTATCAGTTTCGTAATTATTTTATCAGAATTTATTATACTGCATTTTATTTTTTACTAATTAATGAGTTTTTGAACTTATGGTTTTCTTACCAATTGATGTTACCCACTACAGTAGGGAGTTTCAAATCTATGAGATATGGATTTGTTTTCGTCCAATATTAAAATAAATCTATTTTTTATGAGATTTAAGCTTCTTGGTACCTGCAAGTATTCGATAGTTTTTTTCTTCATTTTATTTTTAATCTGGGAGATTTTTGTCAATATTATTTTGAGAAAATTATTTTTTCATGAATATTCTCTCATAGTCAACTATTCATGTACTAAATCGTGTGATAACTATTCCGGACTAATATAGCTCCACTATTAGAATTATTTTATTGCTCCTTTTATTACCAACATTTCCTTATTACTATTATATTCGTCCATATTATGCAACAATTTATCATCATTTCGTTAGAGAGTTTCTTCTCAAAATTACCTAAAGTCCCCATCTTTTCCCAATCTTCATTCAATACTCTTCCACTCTTTCTTTTCCCCTCCAATCTTCTCCCATTAATTTGTCTGAGCTGCACCAGTTGACGGATGTTAGCAATGCTTTGTTATTTGCATATAAATTCAAAGCAGAATTTTAACTTTGTGCAACTCGTACAACTCCGTGAGGTGAATTCTATAATGTTTTTTCACCTTATTCTCTACACCGGCTAATAATGTTTTCCTTAGAGTCATGCATTTAAGAATATTCAAATTTAAATATTTGTAAACGAACAACAGGTTGTTTTAGAGAATGGATATCAGTATAATCAACACTGAATATATTATTTTATGTAACTAAGATATAATATATTGTTTGTTTCATACAGTATAATCGCAGAATATTATTTGAATTACATGTAAGAAGGCTGTCAAAGAAATTTAAACTAATGTTCAAAGATAACCGATATGATGAGATTTATTCTCTTAGAATATAAAGCATTATAAAATTATTTTCATCCATTTATGTTAAATTTTGAAGCATCCCACAAGAGAGCCATTCTTTAAAACTTTAATGAAGATAAATATTCATGAAATTATTCTTGTACCAAAATTAATAACCTGGTAAGTAATTCCATATTATATACATTAAAAGATATACAATATATAATCATGCTTTCATTTTCCTAAGGCTACAAAGTTTTCTTTTATCCAGCTGAACCATAGAATTTATTCTCTGAAAACTTTAGATGAAGAACAAACAAGATTACTCAATGGAGAGCTTAACTGTTCCACTTCATCATTTCTTTCATTCTTTTGTAGCTCTTCATTACTTCCACTCAACAAAACAAACAAAAGTGACCCTGGAGCCCATATACCAATGTGTTTATTACCTAAGGCTTCAATATCAGTAATCCGAAACATTTTCAATCTTGGTAAATTATTGATGAATATATCTTATACCAGCATTATCTTTTAGATTTTGAATTTTAATCGCAAATTTAGAAAAGCATTATTTCCAAGTACTTGGACACTTAATTAGGTCCACAGTAATCGGAAAGTTGGTGTTAATATTATTCACAATACATCATAAACTATGTTAACTCCAAGTTTCCGACTTCTACGAGCGTCTGTAAATTGAGCGGTTACCCTAATTGGAATCATAATGAATATATCCGCTCTTTCCTACCGATATTCATTTTACAATTTCTCTCATCATTTTAATCGAAAGAATTCCAGAGGATATAAATTAGATATAAAATCAATCTCATTTAGGGAACTTCTCAGTACTCGTAAAGCGGAGGTTGAAATAAGCCATGACCCAACCTGACCTTCAAAATATGATAGATCTATCATGAGTCCGTGAAATTCACTTCCGAGTACTGAGTAGTTCCCTTAAAGGTGATGAGATTTTATATACTTTGAAGATCAATATAATCAGGAAGAAAGAGAAAATTGTTACTGATTCTGATATTTCCTGCTCGAAACACACAGGAACACACTGTCAGCTGATCCACGAAGTCCCGATTTCGTGTCACTCCACATGATAATACTTTGGATAAAGGCAAGGCTTCCAATTTGTAAAACGTGCTGTCCAGAATATAAAATAGAGTCATTTTCTCCTCCAGATGGTAATTGGGAATTATGTGCAAATTGCTTCGCAGATTTTTCTGAGTTTTTTTATTTTCATTTTAAATTTCCCTATGAACTCTATTCAAAATGATGCAATTTAAACTCTGTGCATAATTTTGCAAGAACCAGAAGCCGAAATTTTGAATGTGATGGACTTTAATTAGAAAAATACAATGATCAGTTAATATAAAATTCAGTTTAAAACTATTAAATAATATAATGCATTTTAATGGAAGCAGATGTAGTAGAATTAATTAAGTATGAGCTTGATATTTTGCTCATAATAATTCAACACAAACATAGTAGTACATACATACTGTAACAAGAAAACTACAAACAGAGGGTAAATTTAATACGGAGGTAAATCATATCCTAGGTTACAACGGAAAGTACAGCATGCGATCAATAATAAATAAAGTGCAAATACTTTATACAATAGACTATTTGTTCTCAAGATTGTTAGAATGGACATGCGAATACATCTTAATAATATTCACATCTCCTGTTCTCTCTCAACATCTGCCTGTAACTGCATAGTCCAATTCTAAGACTGTCAATGAGTCACTAAACTGCAGTGAAGGATGATTGGACTAATTCTGCAGACAGCATCAGATGCTATATACCGCCTCACTGTTTCCTTTAATAGCTTCCATCTCCTAACGACACTGTGCTGATAACACCCTAATTTATTGCCTTAGTGTAGCAAATGAGTGACTTTTACTCCAGTTCACAGAAGATTTTTTAAATTTTGGTAATTTTTTATCTATGTATCTTTATGTATTTTTTGAAAAGATTTATATTGGAATTTATTTTGGAATAATTGTGATATAAAATAAATGTTTAAATTATTGATTATTATAATTAACGATCTATCTACAATTACAATGTCTTTTGCATTTAGACAAATATAATATATAATTATTCTTCCGGACGAATAACACATAAATTACTCTATTGATTGGGTGAACTCAATACTCTACATAGAAAATTGTTGTTGGGAAGCCTACATATGAAGAATACATAGCTTCTCTTAGTGTAGAACCTCTCTTAGAATAGCTTCTCTTAGTGTAGTACCAATCATACAATATTTGGCAGTTATCAATTCCAATATTCTAGATCACTGATTGTCATAAGTTAGTTCCAGACAGCTCGTGATTGAAGAAATGAAGTTTTGATTTGAAATCTCATAGTTATTTTAGTCACTAAGTTTAGTTGGGTAAACTTGTAGGATTTCTCTAATGGTTTCTTGATATTTTTCATGGAGATTTTTTTCAGCAATAATAAAGTTACTGAAAGATATAATAAGTTATTTTCATTGACGTGTGCGTGAATGAGGAAAATCCGTGGAGTTACAAAGAGGCAAAAATATTCAGTTGAAAATGTAATAAAATCAAAGTTGAGAGTGAAATATTTAAATCAATTTGACTTGTTACTGACCATTCGTGTATGAAATTCTTCTTCAAGTCTACAAAAATTTACAAATTTCGCACTAAATCTATTATAGCATTTTTCATTATGAAATTTTTATGAAAGAAATGGATTCTTGCAACATGTTTAAAATTCACTTTCCGTCTCACTTCACTGCAACGAAATAGTATCATATACTATATACTTGTAGTTAAAATTTCAGTACTTTAATAATCTAAACTAATAATTTCCTTAGTGTGTTTATTTATTTGGTGTCCGCTTTTACTCGACGGGTATTAAACATGAAGAATGTAACTATTATACGCACGGGAATATATTGACAGGATATTTAAATATCATGTTTCTATTAAATTTTTGAATGTATTTTATCTAAAAAAAATATTACACTATGCAAAAAATTTAATTTCAATTGAATTCGTTAAAAGTAACTTAATAACGGGTAATTAATTTATATTGATGATGACCCGTTATTTTTAACGGGAGAGTACACTAGTTCCTAATAATTCTCGAAAGAAAGATGACAATAAGTGAATTTAATTGCTCAAAGCATTACCAAGCTAAAATGTTGGTGATATTTTGTTTTAATAGCAATATTATCAGTGCATCAGATAATATGAAAAGACTGAATATTGTATTGAATATTTTCGTCACCTGACAATTCGTCGCCTGGACAATTCGTCCCCGGAAAATTATTCGCCGATTGAAAATAAAAGAGATATTATTTATAATATAATTATAACTTATTGAAAATTACAAATAAAACTTGTAAATATAGAATTATTTTTATTATAATATAATTATTACTGAGCTAGTCATGATCGCAAATTTAATTTTTTTAATTAAAATTTAAATAAAAATACAATAATAAAATGCTCATGTATGACAGTATAAAATAACTGTCATCTTATATATTATTATATAATAGCAAAGAAAAAGTTAAAATTCATGTATAAATCACCGAAACAAGACTAAACTGAAACACAATGTTGGCAGTACAAACAATTAATTATTCATTATTGCAATATTTATTTTAAAGCAAGGAAATAGTTTCATATCATTTTAAAAATTGCAAACTCTAGGCAATAGTATTTCAGATTTGAGATATGAAAATTTATTAAATTTAGTCATAATACTATTCTGTGATCAACAGCCTTTAAATAAAATATTTTTATTATATGTATCGTAATTGTTTTGATCACATTTAACATATGTTTATTCTTATCCTTCTTTTTTTCTTTTTCGATGGATTTTAGCTCATACTTCTCTATATTTAAAAAAAAGCATTAATGATTACTCACATATTTAGAAGAATTATGCCTAGCAAGCCATTCAATGACGAATGGAATGATAGTACTATCCTTTTCAATAATAAAATATTATTATAATAAAATACAAAATTATCTATATATATTATTTTTTGTAATTATCAATATATTATGAGGTTAAAGTGCATTATACCAACCACATATTTTGTTGACAAAATATTAGCTCCCTTTAAATGAATGCCCTTTCATTTTTCACCAATTATAATTATATTTCAAATTTCATCTCTTTTATTTTCAATCGGTGCCAAAATTATTGTCTCGGGACGAATTGTCCAGACGACGAATTGTTCGGGGATAAATTTTTCGGCGACGAATCATCTCGACACCGTAGAAATTTTATACGATTGAGTACTCAATGAATTATATATTGGTTCTGTCTTATAAATGTTCATGAAAATTAACACAAATTGAACGCTTCTTAAATATGATTACTATTATAATTCTCAGCAATCGAATAAATAAATTCATACATTCTCCATTAAAATACTTTCCTGTCACTTAACCAAGTTAATTCCTTTCGAATCAATTTGGACGATGTTTTCATAGCTCGTTTGTATCCATTTGGTCACTGAAAAGCGATTTGTTCTCTGGACAAGCATTGAAACTGTGCAATATCAATTTATGAGGAGGCTGTTCTGTTTTCAATAACATTCACACTAGCTGTCTCTTTCCAGAAAGAAAAACTACAATAAAACTGATTGATGAGCAGATAGGAGGATGGAAACCAAGTTCTTGGTTTGAATTTATATTCTCTACAAAAAAGAATATTATCAATATACAAAGTTATTAACAAAGTAAGGTAGGATTTGCCATATTTTATGATTCCTTTCATGTATATTGCCTATTATTCATTTTTTAACATATTTTTCCATATGTCATATTATGTTTAACATTTAACAATTGTTAATTATAAAAAATGAAATTGAATCTTTATTAGAATTCACCACTTATGTCTTGTATAAAATTGAAAAGATTCCTCCACTTGAATTGCCGGTATCTATATTTATGAATTGAAAAGTCAGATTGTAAATAATAATATTTGCATTCAGGAAAAATAGTTACTACAGCTGTTTAGATTAAATGTAGCAGAATAATCATCAATGAGACAGTAATAGTAAATCTCTCCTTCAAATAACTACTACCACTTTTCAAATGGCTACTCTGAGTGACTGTCAAATTGATCTTTTCTTAAGAAAATATGGCGGATAAAAAAACCAGACTCTTCCCTTGAGTTCATATTTACTCGAGTGTGAATTTTCACAAGTCAGACATTGGACTGTGCTAGGAACAAATAACGAACGATCAAATCATCAAATAAACGAAAAATAAACATATTTTCTATAGAAACGCTTCAGGATATTCTTTTCTTTAATATCTACTACCTCGAAACTACCTTTTAAATTTTTCTATAAAGTAACATTCATTCAAATATAATATTATAAAAATCAAATATGCTTTTGAAGAAGCTTGGAATACAAAACAATAGAGAAAATAAATTTAAGATATAAAGAGTCTGTACTGTTTTCGGTTTGAAGTTAATGAAAAATCATCTACTTTTTATTATTCAAAAAACGTCCCACGTTGTTTCGAAACGACTTTCTGCAGTACAATATTTTGTTTATGGTCAATTTCTTGGCAGTTCCGTCACAGTTTGGGTCTGTTTCCATCATCATAAATGCGATCGTTTAGCTCCCTAAAATATGCCATCATTTTTCATCATGATGAGCCTCATCAATCATTGCTGTCATTTTTTACTCTTCCACAATTCATGCATTCGAATTCCTACTCGAATTCCATAAGGGAATTTGACGAAAAGATCAGAAGAAAGGTTTGAAGAGTTGCGGCAACTGATAAGAACTATTATACCTATCACTATGATGAGGATTCAATGCATCTTGTCAGCACTGTTACATATCACTGTGATGAAAAGTTGATATAGTTGATCAGCACTATTACTTATCACTAAGATGAAGAGTTGATGCAGCTGATAAGAACTTTTATAACATAAACATTGAGCATTAATATCTGTACAAAAAAAACAAAATTCGCCAACACCATAAGACACACAAAATACCAAATTACACACATCAGAAAAGAGAGAACACATAAACAATGTAGTGGATTCAAATCACGAATATATACTTATACATAATCTCAACGAACACAGCAGATATAAATCATCAAACTGAAGACACAGACATCATAAACTGCTAAACACATTTAACAACATATACAAACTCAATCATCACAGGTGTCAGAAATTCACACCCATCACAAAGGCACACTCATTGCAGACATCATTGAAAATTAAGCAAGAACACAACAACACGAGTGCCTCACATGAAATACTCTAAGTGCACTCAGTTCGGATCACCTACCTATCATCACCACATACAACACAAAAAACAATTACAGATTACACCAAAACAGAAAAGCATACACCAACTAACAGAAATCCGACTGGACACAATTTCCGAAAGAAATAGAAGACACACTACAAAACACAGAGACATAGACAAACAGTCAAACATAAACTCATCAAACAAAACACTACAATGCAATACTCAGCAAGAACAAAAGAAACATATCAAAGGGTGAAATACACAACAAAAAAACTACAACCACAAGCCATAAAAACACATAAAAACCTGGGAAAACGTACACCTATGCATGTTTTAGAAGGTATTACTATAATGCCTTCTAACGCATTAAAAATGTATTTAATTGAAAAGAAAATTTATAACACTTGTTTACAAAGAAATTTAGGCAAGCACAAAAATACCCGTTTTTACCTAATGTTTGGGTGCTGAACGGGTTCTAATGTTTGGGTGCTTGTACGGTACATTAAGGCGTATATGCATTCAGTGTTAATTCTAATATTGTGAGACTTATGGATTTTTATGTTATTATCCACTAACTGTTAGTGAAAGCATACATTAAATATATACTAATATATCAAGATATAGGTGTGCAATGCATTCCTATTGTACACTCTGTCTATTTAAAGGAGTCCTATGATAATATGGAGCTTTTTTCGATGCTATTAAGTACAGCGAGTGAATTTACCATGCGATGAATTTACCAAGCGATGTGCTCTGAACTACGACACAGTGCTGACTGGTTCAACTCTATTCCGTCTGCAATGGTTATAGTGAGATATGACGTAATTCATTCGTTACAACTCCTTCAACATTTAAGATGTTACTCGTATGCGAAATGTGATTTATAGAGATGTTGTCTTGACAGTAGCTACATAAGAACTATTATTAAAAGATGTTGACTGAATATTAACTACTCGGGAACTGAATTGTTCTTCCTCCTAAGGAGGTTTCTTTCCGTTTTGCTGCAGGGGCTGTGGAAGCATCTGTTATAGGCATGACATTTTATTCTTCTGTAGGCAGTCTTGAAGGGGTGTCCACACAACGTGCATCCCATTTCTTCTTCTCTTGCATCACCAGAGTCACAGCATGTCTGATTTTGTATTGCTCTCCCTTTTATTTCCGCTCTTGTCTTCCCCGTGCAGGCTCTATGTACTGTCATCCCGCATGCATTACATGTGTTAAAATAGAATGCCACTTAAGACGTAATTGATTACATTCTTTGGGGTCTTTTCTCAAGTGATGATGTGTGGTGTGGTTTAGGTTCTTGGCTACGGGCAGGATAATGACAACGCTGAACATCTTTTTAATAAGATTCTCTATTGAAGATCAATGTCGATACAGAGTATAAGTCTATGCAGATTACACATTTAAAAGCTGTATACTGTTAAACAATGGAAGTCTGAGGCTAACGTCAGGTAACAATACCATAACGTGGAACGCCTAATTGAGACTGAACACGGATTTGCCAGAGACTACAATATGTATAGTATAGATTGAATAAATGGAATCCCAACTGTTGAAAGTTGACATGTTAAAAAGATATTTAAGTAATTAGCAACGTCTTAAGATTATATTATTATAAGGCATTGTTAACTTCTCATCAATGCTAGAGTATGAAAAGTAATAATTATTATCATTTGACGGAAGGTTGACATCTTAAAAAGGTATTAATGCTATTTGCCAAATTAGCTTTGCCTCAAGATGGTATTTCATTTGACGAAGTAAAGCTCAAATTTACTTGATTTAATTACACTGGTTTACACTGGTTTACAAAAAAAGTATTGATCTGAGGCAAGTATTGCGATATGATTATTTAGTATTTTGGGTTTGCTGAATTCAAATTTATTAATAGTTTTGCTATATCACCTCTAGTTATCTGGCTTTCAAATAGTCTCATTTTAGTAAAAAATAGAGAATATATGTGCACGCTCCAAGAGTTGCAGAAACTTCTAACAGATAAAACAGGATAGATAAAGAACTCTGATTGAATCAATATAATTGGATGACTCAATTACGCATTGCATAGTACCACAGAGAGTCAAAAGTTTGTTTTCTTTTGACTGTCTCCCATCATACTGAGGTTCAATTTGCTTTGATAGTTGCTTCGTAATGTTCATCACTCACAGCTCCAAGGTTTGGCTGGAAGAAGTTGAGATATGAATGTTGAAAATGAACCTTGAGAAACATTCGGCACCCCATATATATCCTCGTAAGACTATAGCAAGTTTCCAATACCTGCTTGCTATTTTGGTACGAGCGTGTTACCAAGGAAGCCACTAGAGGCCGGCTGAATACAAGGTTTCCGTAAGTAGAACCAAGAAAGGTGACTAGTGGGAACAAAGTAGGAAGATATATGAGCACGTCTTGGAATTAGTCCCAGTGGCAGGGACACTCAGCAGGATTATAAGAGCGAGCAGGCACAGCGAAGATCGGCCGATGAAGCCATCGGGAGAGCTGGCAGAGTCAACTTCAACATATTAACGGACGGGTCAGCCATCGAGGGCGTCAGAAATGGGGAAGCTTGAGTAGCTATATATACAGGCATCCCACGCTTTAGTTACCAAATCACGACTCAGTTTAGTTACCAAACGGTAACTAAAGCGAATAAAAGTAACAAGAAATTTATAATTGTCACTCCTTGATTTAGACCTCATTTTCTATGAGTTATAAGAAGAAAATTTATTATTAGAGTAAAACGTATATAAGCATATTATTAATAATATGCAGTCTTTCATTGTTTGTGACTGTGATGAAAAAGTTTAAAGTAGTGCATTTATTAAGGGGACCGTCCCCAAAATTTTGAAAAAAATTTATTATTGAAGTTATGGTTCTGAAACTTTGAATGAATATATAAAATTGAATTATCTATCGTTTTTGTTCGTGACATTTTTTCTATTAGACCCATAGAAAACGAGTTATTCGAATTTCGAACAAATTTCGAACCATTTCAAAAAACAAAGCCCCTGGTTTTTGGTTGAATCTAGAGCATTGCGGTTTTTTGCATTCGATACTCCATACTGATATCTACAATATGATTTTCTTCGATTTTTGATTTTCGAATGGGTTTTCTAAATTTCGACTTTTTCATAAAAAGTAACCAAAAATTTTGAAAAAAAAATTTTGTCGGAAAAGATTTTCTACAACAAATTCGAAAATCAAAAATCGAAGAAAATCATATTGTAGATATCATTATGGAGTATCGAATGCAAAAAACCGCAATGCTCTAGCTTCAACCAAAAACCAGGGGCTTTGTTTTGAATTACAAGATTTGTAGATATCAGAATTAGTAGGAATTTCCTTTCAAAGTTTGATGATCTGACACGCAGCATCCATCCACTTCGAAGGTTTGGGGACAACTGACTAATCTCTCTTTAGTCTTTGCATTCATTGGTGTGGGCGTGCTATACTGGTATGTTAGATACCAGATATAGCGATATAATTAATTATTACGAATTATAATTGGCTGAGAGATGGTTTTTAGAGTGCATATTGACTCCCTACCCCCCGGCCCACTTTTCCCTTTCTTCCTCTCCCCAGGGGGGGTTAGAGTTTTACGATACGTCTGGTATTTTGCACACATTATAAGAAGGTTCTAAAGCAACTATTTACACAATAAAAAAAAAGATAAAATTTTGAGATTTCTTCGGGGACGGTCCCCTTAAATGTTTTAAAATCCATCCATAGCAACTCTCACTCAGTATAGTTGAGTGATTAATAGATACTTAGACTTCTATAATTATTGTGCTACATTTAACAAAAAGCAATTTTATGCTCTATGAAATATTTTTGGTAGTAGGGAACTAAGTTCCAAGTTATTGGTTGGTTTTACAATTTCGGACAGGTCAGAAAATAAAATATTATCATTTTTATTTAACTTCTATTCTAATTGGGTTACCGTGAAATAATCACAAAAAATTGTCTCCGTTTTCTATGTCTACGAACGGTTCTTATTTCGAATCATGACTCGAAATAAGGACCACTTTTGTTAAAGTGAGTTGTACTTAAAGCGAGGCCTGTCTGTATATGGAGGATTATTATAATCATTAAACAATAAATATATTCACTTATTCAGTATACAGATAATGCGAAACATTCAATCGACTTTCACCCGTTGAAATTTTTTCATCTCTCAAAGTTATGCTCCTTTTGATGCATTCTATGGTTCATAGATTGAGAGAGTAGAATTATTTTACATAATTTTATTAAGATTCACAATATATTTTGCCTCTGTAGTTCCCATTATTTGTTATAAATCAATCAAACACATTTTTTAAATCAAAACAGCAATTTTCATCAATCCTCGTCACCGACAACTTACTACATAATTTAAATAAAATTGAGAAAGGAAATAACGCACCATAAAATCTTGTGAGTTCATAACTTCCGTGTAATTTGTTGTCAGAAGGGGTTCTTCTTGCCTACTAGATTGTTGGATAGTAAATGCAATTTTGTACAGTTTCACATGCAGAGAGAATGCTATTCTGGTTCCATAGAAGATTAGAGAGGTTTCTCACTTGATCTTCGTAGGCCCCACTATGCCATTCATTAAACATTCATCGCAGAACCTCTTCCAAATCGCTATACCGTTCGCTTATTCTCTCGCGAAATCCTTTGTATATTCTCACGTGTTTCAGAGAGTAATCCTGTTTGGACATTAAGTGGATAACATAAGCATGCACCTTGACAGATTTCCTTCACATGAACAGAGTTAACATTCTGTCTAGAGAGGAACTTATGATGAGGCCATCCAAAATTAAGAGGGGATCCACCTCTATCTTTTACGCTCCCATCTTAATTTTTCATATAATTATGTATCTCGGTGTGCATCAAATAATTTTGAACTGACATTATTGAAGAATTTTTTGAACTGATCTATTACTAAATCAGTTTCATTTCAATATACACTGTTCTCTTCCATATAATCTATAATAAAAACTCTTATTATTCACTCAAACATAAGCACAATTAGTAATAATTTTTATTCCTTTTCATTTTATCTTTCAAAATACATTCTATTTTAAATAGGAGAGTACTCGTACATATTCTGACGCATATCTAATTTTCAATGAATCAGTTTAGACTGAAAGTTCACTCTATATAATTTGAAATGCACCCTCGATACAATGATAGTCCATAAAATAATCATTTGTCATTTAATCGAGAGAACTATAAAGGACATGATTCTATATTCTATCTTGCATATTTATCTTCTGGTTACACGTTTCAGTTCATAGAGAGCTACTGCCTCGCCATCTATAATGAAAAGGGCGATCTTGTTGATCTGAATAATGGTAGAAATGGACTGTGATTCCATATTTCCTTTTGATTGGTAATATATTAATATAAATATTTGTGTCTAAAATTCAAAGAGAGTACAGATATATTCAGCTATTTCAACACCAATTAATTCCAAATATTGTCATGAAAAGAAAACATAGCTTTTAATGTATTCTAATTGACATCTGCTAGTGATATTATATGTACTAAAATACTTTAATAATATTTAATATTCTTAAATCATTCAAATAGTAACTCCAATCACTTTCATTTGTTTCTACTTCGGTACATCATCAATTTTTGTAAACAAAACATTTGTTCTGAATGATCAAATTTAAGTAGTGTGATATTTCTTAGTAAACGGATGTATTTTGATTAAAACTTAAATTTCAAAATTAATGAATCTTTTGAAGAAATATGTCAGTCCATATTTTGTTTTCAGTTATATTACAAATTTGTATCTGTCCATTCCTATAAATTGAACCAAGCATAAAAAACTTTTAATTCTTTTATCTTTTCAACAAGTCCATTATCATGTGATAACAAAAATCTCCTAACACATCAATCTTCATTCGGTTCAACTTATGTACACAAAAATGGGCTCAAAAAACTCTTTCATTTTTGTACTGCGACACTGTATCTTATTTTCGAAATGGGAACACTGACTAACTATAACACTTTTGCGTTTCTGGAATTCAAACTGTGACTCTTGGGATCATCTTCTTGAAGTTAATTAAAACTTTGTAGCTTGGAAACTCTTCTCGCCTGACACGTTAGAAAATTTAGAGCCAAATATCCTCAATCAAAACTTGGTTTCGATGAAATACTAACAAAGTTTCTCTCTTTCCTAGAGTATGATAAATGACCTATGTGGAGGGGGTGATTGAAAATAGGCACAACGGATAGGGAGGTTATTGATGGGACTACCATTGCTGTAGGGCCATTCAACCTATTTTAACTGCCTAGAATGATTTATACAAATTGTCAATTTATTATTTATCTACATCCATAATGTAACTAACAGAAATAGAATATGAATTAGCAAAATTTACTGTTGTTTACTTCAAATTCTCCTGTCAAATTTCTGTTCTCATCAATTCCCTTTAAAAAATTTAAATATTTATTTAAAATTAATTCATACCAAACATTTTGATCTGTAAAGTATAGGACAATAAGAATGTCTTGAATTTAATTTTGTAATAAAAAGATTCTAATAAAAAGCACATAAAGTACATAAAAAACACATCATAAAATATTGGGAAAAGTAGACTGCAAGGGTGAAAATAATTACAGGATTACATTATCTACAATAATATTTACAGAAAATATCATACATGAATTTCAGGTGACAGTATTGTATTTAATTTTTTATAAATATTACACTATTTTAAATTAAAATAGAATATTTTATCTTGTCATTTAATATCAAATTTTTGGATTATTACTTTAGAGTATAATTCATCATTTATAAAGTAAATAAAAATGTTTTTCCAGATGTCTGGAAATTTCGGTATGGAAATTTCGCTCTCGGAATTATAAATGGCTTCGCAAGATAAATGGCCGTTACTTAGTTTGTTGTATCCGCTAGTTAATTGTACTATTCACTTCACGATTGTTTAATATCCTGGCAGGAGGGTTCGAAGGGCAGTATGCCCCCTGATAAATCTAACTGATAAGTTTTCCTTCATACCTCAGACCGAAAGTTCCGAGACCGACTATTCCAAGACCGAATATTTCTAAAACCGTTTTTCATGTGTACGTTGTACAGTGTACAATGAGCATTAACATAACAATTAATGTAATATTATAATATGAGTTTGAAAAAATAATGATGAAAATCATATTTGTATTTTATTTACATACTCTCACTTAATAGATTGTTATTGTTGATTTATATTTCACTAAATGATTCCTAATTTTTATAAGACGTTCCGAATGAGATAAATACACTGCTCAATTATTTCAAGAATGGAATATAAAAAAAACTACAGGATGGGCTTTTAATTGTTGACATCAGTTCATGTGTGATAGAAAAGGTTATGTTTTTTCCGTTGAAAATTTTAAAAATATAGTTAACAGCTTATACGGTTTTTGAGATACAGTGACTACTGTTTCTACTGCATACATTTCTCTCAATACAGGGCTGCACGCATCATGTTCTTACGAATAATTTTTTTAAGGATAACTCTTCTCTGATTTCTCGACAGGGAGGTTGAGCCAACAAGGAGCGAAGCACTAAACCGTTAGTGAACCGCCCACGTCTGGCTCCTCTTCCTCGCATATAGTCATGGGACGATTTAAAATACATTTCAAATAATAAGAACTCTGAAACTCTCAATATAGAAGCTAGTAATGTAGTTTTTTGTATCCACTAGTTTATTGTACTGCTTACTTGATGATTGTTTGATGGCCCCCTTCACACCTATTGGTCAATCTAAATTACCAATCAATAAAATAGTACCTAACCTAAGAACCATTATCATAAAAAAATTATCCGCAAAGAACAATATTTAAATTTATTTATTTCCAACTTATTTTAGGTTAAAAAGAGTAAATTATATTAACGTAATGAGATTGTAGATTCCTAAAATACGAATAAGATGGTATACGTAACCAAATATTTGCATTTTTGAGTCTTGATGTTATACAAGTCTATGAGCGATATTAAATAAGAATATGACAAAGCTATCTTTGTGTTAATTGCAGTATAATTTGTGGTAAGGCAGTAAGTAATATGCAGTAATTGTTGTATCTTTCCTGTAAAAAGTGACTAGCACTTCCTTGCATGGCTGCTCGCAATTCATCTAAAAAGAGAAAAATATGCATATATAAATTTTTGTGTAACTCTAAAACAAATAATTTAAATTCAGACTATTCTAAATCAATTCTTTACTATAGAGAGAATGTATCATGTTCATGTTCTTGATCACTTTAAGCATTGATTTTATAAGCGATCCAAGAACTTTTGATGATGAATTCAGTCATCTTAGGTTTTAATAAGATCTTGTAAATGTGTGTAATTACTCTTATCGAATTCAAACAATTTAGAGAAATTAGAAAATATAGGTAGGTAATGAATCATAATTTTAAAAATATATACCGATTTAATATTTCTCTTCAACCACCATTGTGGTAGTAGTATATTATAAGATGAATTTGAAAATCGAAAGATTTCTACACATACCTGACAGCACGTGTACTCTAGTTGAGGTAGAAGCGCCTCCTATTGGCTGACAGGTGTAGTTGCCAGCGTCTTCTTCAGTGGCTTTCTGAATCAAAAGAGAACTTCTGGTTGCCTCTTCAGCACTTTCTGTGACTACACTAATGCCACCGCGAGTAGAAGTGTACTCAATTCTCTGAAAGAAGAAACTGAAATGAGTGAATTGGCCTTACGATGAATGAGCAGCAAGAGAACTAGTGACTGACTGACCTCTCCCTGGTGTAACCAGTTGATGTCTGGTGGTTTGGGATGGTACAGTACCAAACAGGTTAAATTCAGAGTCGAACCTAGATTGATGTGAAGGTCCGAACCACCTAACAGACGGGTCTCTGGTTCTTAGAAAAATTATTCTATTAGTTAGAAAAATGAACGATACTTTACGTGAAGGAAAGGTGTATTTATATCACCTATATTTTATCTATGAACTTCATCTCTCACCAACAATGTGGAGGGAAATGAAGTGTCCGACAGGAGGAGTTGTGCTGATTTGACACTCGTACTCTCCTCTGTCTCTGCTCTGGAGGGAAGTGATGATCAGCACCCAGTCACCTGAAGAGGACTCGTGGATAGCCTAAATGAGAGAAAGAAAATGCTAGCAGCACAAACAACAATGGACAAGTTCTTGTTTGGATTGCTAACTTTGTTGACTGTTGGCTATTAGAAAAAAACTTTTTTTTCATCATTTTGATTGAGTAGCATATCGTATTGTTGGTGGCCGGAAATTTCAGTTTCAGAATTATAAATGACCTATCATCATAAATGATAGTTATGTAGTTTTGCTGTATCCACTTGTTTGTTGTACTGCACACTTCATGATTGTTTAATGACCTGGTAGAGGGGTTCCGGAGGCAGCATGAGCACCGATACATCTATTTCATAAGTTTTATTTATATCAGAGATCGAATATTCCGAGACCGAAATTTCAAAGATCGAATTTTCTGCTCAAATCTCATGTTAACCCTAATGAGTTTGACGTGTGTTTTCTAGGCACATCTTTAATAAATTACTTTATATCTTTCATGTCATTCCTTTAAATTTACTGGACTTTCTTGGCTTTGTTCCTACATAAATACCAAATATATTTTTTTATTTAATCACGTAAATTATGGAATTAATTGTGCTGTGGTGACGTGTGGCAACATAGAAATACAGTTTGGTTATCCAATACGCATGAATTTGTCCACGTTTTTATGGAGTAGAGACACATGCGCAAGCTGTGATTGGTTCACACTCTACCCAATCAAAGTTCAGCTCACCCAGTTGCTAATGTCTTACATACCTACGTATTTATTTCTCCTTATATATTCAATATTTATACCTGAAATTTGGTACACATTAGTTTAGTATATATACTAACAACTTGTAAAAAAGACAGTACCTTAGGTTTATAAATAATACATGTGATTTTTTAACAAATAGTTAAACCTTTCCGTTGATTCTAACAGTCAAACTCATTAGGATTAAATTAATGTCAAAATTACAAATGTTACGTATAATTTTAATGATGTTATCCGATTTTATAATAAATAAACTACACAATACATTTTAGTATTCATAATTTCAACTATTTCTATTACCGTTCTTTAATAATTCCATTATAAACTGAGACCAAGTTTTCCGAGACCAAAATATCTTAGAACCCATTTTGTTGTATATACATTACATATTCATCCAACTACCTAATAAATCCACAATTATATTATTTTAATAATGCTATGTCTATAATAAAGTAACAACCAAATATATAATCTAATCATAGACTCGACTGTATTACAAACAAGAATAATCACTCATCGAATAGCAGTATATTCAATGAGTTAGTAATTTATAGTCAACATCACAAGAGTTATTTTCACCTTAAATCTCTGATCGCTGGTATAAGTGTAGCGATCGACTGTTAGAAGATGCAAGTCACGGTGTCGAATCCAAGAAATCTGGGACAGAAAATAATGATGTTTGGTATCTATTAAAAAATATCTGGAATTAATATAAAACTAAATTATGCTAGTTGCAATACAAAACAATGAATATTGTAATGTGGTATGAGAGTTATTCATCCTTTACAGATTTTTATGATAGCTAATAATATGACAATGATGACTTTATTTAAGATCTTTAGAAACAATATAGATACAACTAACAAGACAACTGTTTAAAATACAATGAACAATATTCAAAACATACAAAAAGACATACAATAATATAAATAATAAGATACAATAACATTCAATAAGGTGTAAATTCAGGCAAATCCCTCCTCTCAAAAATCACTGCAATACATCATTGCTGACTTTGCTCACCGTGTAGTTTCTTCTGTTGTGAATTCTACATCTGAGCGATGCGGTTCTCCCGAGGTATGACGTCACGTTAGGGGAGTGAGATAGAGAGATCTGAAAGAGGAAATATACATCTACTATGATATATTATTTTAGATACTTGAATAGTAAAATGATTAGTGGGTTGAAATAGAGAAATTCAAATAGTACAAATGCCATCTTCAGAAGAATTAAACAACAAAAGTTTTATAATATTCATCCCTTAAACGAACAACGGGTCTGAGAGGCCTTTCTGGTGGGAATATAGATGCATACATTTAAAACTAATCGGCTTGGGTTTCAGAGGCTCCGTGACTTTAATTGTCTACGATCTATTTATATATCGTAGAAATATCAATCGGAATAATGCGATTTTTTGTTTTATTTCATTTTGTATCATTAGTTACCAGGCGGGCCTCCCCACCTCGGGTGAAATAAAAGCTCTGTTGCGTCACGTTTCGCATCAAACTATCAAAATTACTTGCAGCAATATTAGCTAATGACATAATAGTGTGAATCTATACATTAGATCGATCACAGTGTGAATATATGCATTAGTAGTAACCGTAGTGTGAATCTATGCATTAGAATCGATCATAATGTGATTCTATGTATGTAATACTGGTGATCATAGTGTGAATCTATGTAATAGTAGCAAATAGCGATCATAGTGTGAATCTATGCATTATTAAAGATCATAGTGTGAATATATTCTATAGGATCGATCATAATGTGAATCTATGCATTAAAATCGATCATAATGTGAATCTATTCATTAGAATCGTTCATAATGTGAATCTATGCATTAATAGCGATCATAGTGTGAATCCATTTAATCAGTGTATAGAAGGAAATAACATTTGGATATTTGGAGCACAAGTATTCAATATCTGAAAATGGATATTTAAAGAACCTTTAACTATAAAATTATGAGCGGACATATGAAGTACGACTGGTCTCTAATATCATATATTTTGTCTGGTCTTTCTAGGGCTAAAGGTGAAATGGCTTGACGATAGTATGAAGAAACTGAATACAGATTTAATTTGCCGTAGTTTTACTTACTTGATTTAATATTTAAGTATCTATTAATTATTAATTAAACATTAGATTTTTTTCTGCAATATATATTTCAGAATATTGAGCCTGTGATGTGGTACTACATATGAAATATTTTCAAAATAAATCTGTTACTCTCTGCACAGGGGAAAGTTTCAAAAGGAAGCTTTATATAGTTCGTAGGTCATTTTCATTGATTACATTCTCTCTCTTTATTAAAATCTCTTCATTTTCCTCACCCAAGGTTTTTCTCTAGTTTCCCAGGTTGGCAACCTGTTGAAGATGGTGCTTGGCGGAGTTCTTCCTCTTCTCTGCGACAAAGAAGAGCTGATAGACACTAGTTTGCTCTTCACGTTTTCTATCAGCTGTGAAGAGTTTGTAAATTTAGTAGATTTAAAAGAAGTTCTTGGAGATGTTAGCAGAGAATTCGAAGACGAGGTGGACAGAGTCAACAAAGTCGGTAATGGTGCTATTTTCTTTGGTGTTGCTGAATAATTTACTTCAGAGGGTACTGAACTATCCAGATAAATGACATTCAGATCTGAAGATCCTGAAAAAAGAATTTCATGAGTAACAATTAATCATTTAATTATGTTGGTGATTATTTCTGTAAATAACAGAAACTAAAATTATTTTAAAAAGTGCTGAAACTCTTGGTCAAAATTTTCATTAAAAAATGCAATTCCTAAAATGTATAGAAATATGCCTATCAGATTTAGACTGATAAAAATTCACTTTTATTATTACATTTTTTTACCAAAATTCACCAAAATAATTCTAAAATTGATAAAAACGGAGGACTCAAATTAGAGATTTCTAAAGTTTCTATCACATCTAGAAGGATAGTTATGGTGGGGCCATACAATAATCATAATGGTTACACCATCACTTTTTTCTGAGTAAAACAAACCTAAAACAAAATTACCATAACAATATCGAAAGTTTTGTTCACCTTTCAGTTTTCAAATGGCAGTGATATTAAAATACAGTAGACAAACGGTGGAAATCTTATGGAACTGGAATTTAAATGTGGAGCAACTAGTGATATCGTGATAAATTTATGATTGAAACAAGCAAGAAAGCATTAATTTATTTTAGGTGAATAATATCTAGTACGTCTATTGGATGTTTTATTTCAATGAAAATATAGTAACTGATTCTTATTTTTTAAGTTTGTCAAAATTCATTCAGTCAGATTAGGGAATCGTATAGTAAGTTCGAATCTAAATAATAATAATGTGATTTGTACACTTATTTGTATAAGGTTAGTTTTGTTATTAGAATGCATGTATAACTAATAGTGAAAATCAAGTCCCATTTATTCACCAGCGTGGACCAACAATTGGGCTCTGAAAATTGGACCTGCCAACAAATTGAACAAAGAAAGTTGGGCCCAGGACATTTGAGCACATTACAAATTGACATCAGTTACAATAGAGATGTGTTAGTTTAAGTAGTTTGTTATTACGATAGCAATATTCTTCAATTAAGTTATTATAGTAGACTCTGATAAAAAAACGGACTCGAATGCATCCCTGAATATAAAGATATTGATTTTGTTTATAAATCAATGCATGCATTTACAGTATGGGCCACAAAATTTTTTTTCTCTTTTTCAAATACTTGTAAATCGTTAGCCAAGGGACGAAAAACCTAGTTCTTGGTCTCTTTTTCATCGCCTCTTATTGTACTATTAACAAGTAAAAACAATTTTGAACTGATGGACATAGTTTAAGAACAGGTAACCAAAGAGTGAGGGTGATTATTTTTGTCATTGTGCGAAGGTTATTCTTAGAGCTAACTCTGTGATTTTTCATACTAAAAGGCAGTGAATGAATGAAAAAAAATTATAATGGTAGACATTTTAATACAGTGTGCTTACACTTCTTCCTTAGAAACTATTTGCAAATAGAACAACTTCAGTTACATTTTGATCTCATTGAAGTTTTCACTCTGAATGTTCATCCTTCGCTTGTTCATTGCATGGTTAAGGCCCGCTTCACACTTTCATTTTTGACAGCGCGAAAAATAGCTCTTCTTAAAATGTGTTCACACATTCGTTTTTCTATCGCTGAAGTATTAATTTAATAAGATTTTTCCATCAGCGATAAAAAAAAACGAAAGTGTAAACACATTTTAAGAAGAGCTTTTTTTCCGTGGTGTTAAAATGTGAGTGTGAAACGGGCCTTAACCATGCAATGAATAAGCGAAGAACGAATATTCAGAGTGAAAACTTCAATGAGATCAAAATGTCACTGAAGTTGTACAATTTCCAAATAATTTTCAAGGAAGAAATATAAGCACCCTGTATTATAATGTCTATCATTATAAAAAATTTTCCTTTTTATTCTCTGCCTTTTAGTAAGTAAAATCACAGAGTTGGCTCTAAGAATTACCTTCGCACAACGACAAAAATAGTCACCCTCACTCTTTGCTTAACCTTCAGTTCAAAATTGTTTTTACCTGTTAATATTACAATGGAAGGCGGAGAAAAAGAGACCAAGATACAGTTTTTTCGTCCATTGGCTAACGATTTACAACTATTTGAAAAAGAGGAAACATTTTTGTGGCCCATACTGTACGTGACGCAAATATTCGAACACTTGAAAAAATCCACATCTTTGTATTTTAGAGACTAAACTAAAACAAATTTTATGTATAAAGATACATAAACTTGAATATATTTTATTCTAATTGAAATGTTAGAATAAAACATTTCATTTCTTTTTTAATAGTGAGAAATTTTTCGTACATTCCTAAAAAAAACACACTATATTAATATTATATACATTTATATCTCTATTAATTTCAACAGCTATCAATCTATTCTTTTACGTCTCAATTTAGTTAAGTTATAATACCACACATTAAGTTGTACAGTAGTGGACAAAATATACGGGTAGGCAAAAACAAGTTATCTAAATCTTTAATTTCATAAAAAGTACAAAGCACACATTATTGAAATTTTGCACGTATATTTATATAGAACTCATATGTATTTGTATGAAATTGCAAAGCATTTGGACAAATATTCTAGGAAAAGTTCCATATTTTACTTCAAACAATAAATTTTGCTCTGGTCAAAAGTGAAGGGTAGCCATCATAAACTTTGAAATATTCGCCGATATTGGCAATTAACTTAATAGTTTATGAATAATTCTTTGCTATATCAATCTAATACATCTTCTACCACAAAATTCTAATAATTTTGCAAAATATCTTCGAGTTATCCATCTTTATTTATCCTCAAGAAACGTCCACAAGTTTCCCCTCTGATACAGTCTCTAATTTTCGTTGCAAGAGATTTCTATTGCCACATAAAGGTACAAAACGATTGTGCAACATATTGTGGCTCAACATAAGCAGTATGGAGTTGTTGGTTCCAAACTGAAGAATGGTAGACTTCCCAAAGCATTGCTGAGAGAAGAACATGCAAATCTTCGAAGTAGTTTGCAAGGTATTTTCAACACTTCTGGTCAAATTTTTCGTGAGATAGATGTCATGTCTGGTGGTACGGTGTCCCAGTCTACTTTTTCGCTTCGACTTCAACTATTTTGTTTGCAATAATTTGTCTCTGCATCGAAGATTTCAATCTCAAAAAAGAAACGAAAAGTGATACTTGTGTTTTGTCATGAGTATGTCATTTGGTCGATTGATCAGTAGTCGAAAGTACATTCTAGTGATGATGGAAGAAAAATAGAATTCGTTGGTTACAAATTAAACGTATTATAGGGGAAGTTTTTATTCTGAACTGCGTCAAGAAAACGGTTAATTTTGGAAGAGGTAG
>CANNZV010000984.1:278976-295758 GCA_947561585.1 Caprella mutica
TCTCAATGCGATTCACTCTCCTCCTCTTCCAAATCACCAGACGGTACAGCACGCTTCTCTCAATGCGATTCACTCTCCTCCTCTTCCAAATCACCAGACGGTACAGCACGCTTCTCTCAATGCGATTCCCTCTCCTCCTCTTCCAAATCACCAGACGGTACAGCAGGCTTCTCTCCATGCAATTCACCCTACTTGTTAGGCCACAGATCCGATTACTCTTTTGTTCTGCTCGTTTCAAGCTGCTCATTGTCTGCAGACAAAATGTGCACCACATTTCAGTTTGTATTCAATATACACGCGTAGGCATTAGTTTTTATTGATACGAGTTCAATTTAAATGAGAACTATAAAAAGAATACCATATTACTATTTACAGCAGTAGGACTATCTTCTTCATTCATTTGATCCATTTGTGATGTTGAACCTCGATTATTGTCCATACATAATATAATAAATTCATTTTTAATGGATATTGACGTAGAGTAAGGTCCTCTTCAAATATGTATTAAGTTATTTCATTGACCTATAAGAAACTTATTTGATCGATGTGTGAGTTTTCAAACTGTCTCTAATTGAATTAAGTTTCAATTGCAGTTATAGTATCGATAACACTAGTTTCTTTTTTAATTTTTTGAGTACAATAATCTTCAGATTACATACCCTCAAAATGAATACCTTTTCCTCTTGTTTATTTATACATAAATTATATTACACACTTTTCACTTTTCAAAAAATTATTTTATACTCATTCTTCAAATAATATAAATTTCCACACGTAAATTAGATAAGATAAATTCTGATAATATTAACTTTCTATCTGCTATTTAATTACTTTACTAAGTATTTTTGCTACAAAAAACATATTTTCAAATTTCAAATTACACATATAAATAATCTTGTTATCTTCAAAGGAGAATAAACAGAATAACTAATAACGTATTTCATAGTTTCTAAAGGTAAATTAATTGGTAAAGTAATATGAAGAAAATAACTTTTGTTTGTCAAATGTTCTTCAATTTAAATTTATTATATAAATACCATTGGCGAAGTGAATCGCTGCAATTATAATAAATTCTTAGAATTATTACTAATTCTCCTTTATTAAATTGTGCATTCAACAGAATTGTTTAAAAGTCAAATATTTTATTATTTAATTACTTATATTCAAATATTTTTTATCTGAAAAGATACATTTCTGTTTGTAAGGCTTGGCATAAATTTGGAAATGCAAACGCTTTTATAAATTCATTTTAAATTCATTAATTATTTTGTTCAATAACATATTAAAAGAGAAAGTTTTGTTGTGGTCATAGATAGTTAGGTGGGCTGCCTTTTCAATCTTTCACGCTCCCAACAACATCATCTCTCTGCCTGTTAAATAATGAACAATATCCACTGCAATAACTCGAGCAGAATTAAATTCTCTTTCACCACTCATTTGTAACCTCCATTATGTCCATTAATAAACTCAAGTTAATTTCCCACTTTAAATGCAGACTATACGATCTCCTGAGTGTTAAATTAGAGGTCGTATTTCAATTAGAACCTAGCGTAGTCTCTAATTAGAGTTCTATTATTGGTTATCGGCACTTCCACACAATCGATGATTAATTATCACGCTTCATTAGGCAGTGGCTGCAATGCAGTCAATATATGCCTGACTTTCCACGAAAAGGGAGTCATTGATTTTAGATCTTACTTTACTGTGAAAATGGATTTAATATATTCAAAAAACAGAATTAATTATTGATGTTTATTTTTATATTGTTCGATTAAAATATTGTTACCATTTCTATCACCTATAAAATTCTCACTGTTGATTTGCGTATATATTAGAATGGTAATATATATTGAAAGTACAATAAAACATTTTCATGGTAAAGCGTATCTAAGATACATATAAATATAATCATGAATGTTCTAAAATTCAACGAAAAATAACAGTAATAAATGCAACAATTTTAATATAATACTATCAAATTATATTAAAATTTATTATCAATTATTATTTTCTTACTATTGATTATCACTATATTAATTAATCATTTTTTTTTATTATTACTGTGAAGTACGTACGTTGATGATGATATTTGCATCAATGACAGATTATAATATCTTCGTTATTTATGTGTTATAACACTAATAAATAGTGAGTTATGATAAAATTTAAATAAATTGAATAAATTAACTACTAAATACAGATTAAACCTATTAAAAGTATTTATTAACCAATACAGTTAATACAAATTGGTGATAACATCATAAAATTAAATGACATAAATCTTGTCAGCTAATAAAATATTCTATAAATAATAAAACATGTCCTTTATATTTTACATTCTGTAACGCTCCAACACTTTATTAAAAACTTACGTTTCCATCATAAAAATTATATATTGTAATATGATAAATTCGGAAGAATTATTATAGGTAATTGGCCGCAATTATCTTCACTTGATTTATCTATACTTATACATATTATTTTTATCTTATTTATTACATGTAATGTAAACATTAATTCGGAAATGAAAAGATTATATCTTTCTATTTAAATTATAAATCATTTCTATTTTACCTATATTTTCCATTAAAAAAATATTTATGATAAAATAAAAATGAAATAATAATATATGATGAATATATTCGCTAATATACATCACATTTATTATTTAGGATAATAATGTACTTAGCAGATTAATGAGTTGGGTTATTTTCAAACTGTATTGATCGTAATATCAATTTTACGGAGTAATTTTAGCACTCAGAATTAGTTACTAATGGGCTAAAAGGTTACACATTAGTAATTCAAATCTCATCAATGATTACCTTTTATTATTATGTAATTCTTCGATTATTTTTAAATTAATAATTTCCAATAACATTAAATAAATACTAAATATATATACTCGAATTATAAAACAATTAAATGCAATTTTGGTTCAATAAATAATTTCCATTCAGATTAACAATAATAAAAAAATTATCGTCAATATCAATAATTTACGCTAATTATATGGAGAGCGAATAAAGACTACGGCACTTCATCATAAATATTCACATTAAAACATAATACACATATATATCTCGTGCCACATTGATCATGTGTGAGTCAAATGGTAAGGCATGGTAGTCAGTGCTCATATCAATTACTGATTTATTTGACTTCCTCTTCATGTGAATAATAACATAGTAGACTTTTGAGTCACGGAACACCGGTACAGAGGAGAGAAAAGAGACTAGAACCTCTCACGACTGTGACAGAACACGAACTGGAAAAAGATGCTCTTTGGTGAATGGCATGGTGTGGAAATTGTTACGGCATTAATTGTTATGGCATTGATTGTTATGGTATTAATTGTTATGGCATTGATTGTTATTGAATTGGTTGTTATGGCATCATTTGTTATGTTCTTAACTAATTTATTTATTTAAACTCAATGTGACTTTATATTAGTAGTACCTATATATTCGAGAAATCTACAGGGTGGTCCTAAAAAAACGCCCAATTTTATTTTTCATCACACAGTTATGTTTTACTTTTTTCACATATTTTTCAAGTGATTCGCAGACAATAGGCCTGAGAATTTTTTTTCTAATTTAAAATTATTTATCAAACTCAAAACAGTTTGCATGGTACAACGTGCTCTCCTAATACCATACTAATTACATGTTAGTATTTTTTAGTGTCAAAGTATCTCGCAAACTCAGCATGAACTGCTTTTTCATAAAAAAAATTAAAGAATACTAACAACTGAAATTGGTCACTAATTTGAGATTGCTACTCACGATACAACAGTTGCTAGTTCTAAAATATGTTGGAAATTACCAGTTGAAAGATAAAAATAGATAAGTGTTGCCAATACAGGGGCCATCACCGGACCTATTACAATGCTCACCGGAAGAGCTTCAATGTTACAGTGCTTGTTTTTGAAAGACATAATCTATCTCTCAACATCAGAAGTAGCGAAGGAAACAGAGTTAAAATAATCATTAGGGATGTAATGCATAGGATTTGCAGTAGCGATATTGGGAATAAATTTATCGATTTTTTCACCTAAAGAAGAATAAATACTACTCATTCGTCGCATTTGCCATCTTTCCAGGATTAGTTTGACTAAGGCCGCCAACAGTTAATTAACTTAACAATGATTTCAGATTCATTTCCAGGTTTTTACGTTATTAATCAGTTTGCATAGTTCCCAAATATTTCCCTTTAATAAAATGAATTTATTCCTCATAATACTTAATCTTACTCGAAAGCAATGCCGCTGTAATCTTGTTTCCGAATCTACCATAATAATAAACATTCTACCTTCCGTAATAGTTATTTTAATCAATCATGAATGATATATTAAGTTATAAACGTCTATGTTTTAAAAAGAAAGAGCTATTATTAAAGAGTCTTTACGATGTTTAACATAAAGAAATTCCGAGTAAAACATTTATTTTTCATTCATAAAATGTAATAACACAATAAATTTTATGAAGTTCAATGTAAAACTTCTTTCTTTCGATAATAATAAAATGATAACGACAAACGAAAATATTATAATACCACGAAAAAAAAATGGCCTCATCTATATTCATAAAAATAATAACTTGAGAATGGAATCTGTAAGCAATCACTGATAGTAGCTCTTTACATTATTATGATATCATTTCCTAATTTCCCTTCGGAATCTATTTTTTACCGAGCAAGAGGGGCAATTTCCCCCGAGTGTCCAGACGTCTCCGTTAAATTCAGTCATTCGTATGTACTTATTATGATAAATGAATATATGTTCATCTGAATTGTATCATGAATACAATAATATTATATTAAAGATATGAATATCCAAATAAGATTTTTTTAAATGATATAGTAAAAAGATATTTATTGAAAAACAAATACATTTACAAGGTTGAAAATATATTTTTTTAATAGAAATAAATATTTTAAATTTCTAAACCATTATTGATTTATGCATAAGAATACTTTCATTTTCCATGATTGACTGTACTGGTCAAACCTTCAGAGTCGGTCAACTTACTGGTCAACTTTATTTCAGAGACTAAACTTCATAATAATATTTAATCAGAGGATGTTAAATGAAATAAACATGAAAAAAGATTAAATACAATTTTTTTTAATGATTGTAACTATGAAAACATTTGACAATAAAAAAAATGATAATTTATTATAAAATAATACTAAATATATCACTATTGCTTACAATTAATGACTGAATGTAGAAATTTCTTAATAATTAAATCAAATTATGTGAATTGACTCTAGCAGATATTTTACAAAATTGGAGAGTAAAAATTTCCATATCATCCACATTTTGTAACTAATATTCCATTTCTCAAACTTTGCCTTCCATATTCCCGTCTCCAAATTTACCAAGAATAACTCACGGAAAAGAAGGAGAATTTCACCGCAAGAGATACCAAAGCAAATACCTTAAAGTTAGAGACAGTCAAATATTCATGAGCGAAATATTCATTCTGGAAATATTGCACCTTTCCTCATTACAGTTTTTATGCAGTGAAAAATAAATTGGCTGTATTAATTCATTTATATACTATAATAATGGTTATAGCAAGCTATATATACCACCATTATAAATTAATCGAGCTACTGTACCATCATCTTGGTAAAATTAATCTTATTTTCATGTACATATGCGTACTAATGAACAAATTGTGTATTTTTAAACAACTATCTAATTTTTCACACAAACTGAGTTTCAAGGTTTTAGGTTAAATATGACCACTTAGAGAAATAATTTCGTCTTTACATTCATAATTTCAATAACAATACTTGACTACATTTTTTTCTTTAATTTTATCACCAATACTTACGAAGTTTCTCGAATCAAGTAGTAGAACAATTTCCAAAATGGTGCCTATCAGGCCAAGGAAAATAATTCAGCGAGCACTGTTACGAAACTTTGTTCGTTCACGGACGAAAAATTACCCTCATCGTCAAGAAATGCTCTGACGATTGCAACCTATTAATAATACCAACGAAAACCAGAATACCGTTTGCGTTATTTGTTTCTCAGTCCTTGGGAGGATATTTATCAGTACAAACATGGAAATTCGAACAATAGAGAAAGTTAGGTGGAATGTTAAATTATCTTCAAAATTTCGATCATTTTTCTGAGTTCATTTGAATTGAAAATTATCCAAATGTGATCATTTGAAAATCTGAGGCCAGTGTGTGTTTAATTAATGTTGTTTCATGCCTAAGGGTAGGCAGTGTAAGTACTTGGACTACTAGCGTTTTTTACTTTGCAACTAAACTAAGCAGCGTTATTTTGGTGCTTGCAGTAAGCAAGTTGCTGCTTTTGTATATTGTAATTATGCCTGCTACATTTTGTTGTGCATTTTGTTGTTTATTTTCGTAGTTACTGATGTCATATCACGGTTGTGTGGTCACAATCAGGTGAGCGTTTGGGTGACTATATATATATTGGAACCTCACAATTAGGCTTCACATTTATTGCACTACCAGTGACATCCTTTTGACTTCACTGTGTGGTAAAGCAAACACAGCAATTGAGTATGCATTGCTATCATCACGAACCTATATGATTGTAAGTAAGTGACAGTCAAGTCAGTTACCGATTCGCTCTCGTGAGCTACACACCTTATCTCCTGTTCGTAGTTATTTGAGACCTTAACTTGCGAGCGTTCTAGTGGAGATATTCTTTGTAATAACATGTGCTTGACCAATGAATATAATCTCTTTAAGTGTTAATTACTTTACCATTATTACCCTTAAATACAGTTAAGCTTGGACCAGAGGCCTGAGGTCGGAACCATAGTGGCAAGGTGGTTCTAGGGCATGGTACCATGAGTATTCAGTAGAAAGAGATATATAAAGAGAAAGGAATCTGAAAATACTTTATAGAGTAGGATCCTAATCACTTAGAGCCCATACACTGAGACGTTATAGGGAAGTAAATTAACAAACGTCACATTGGTGGCCGTATGGTGCGTGATTAAGTAATTCGAATTTAATGTGCGGAAATTCAATTACTAAAGTAAAAGATTGAAAGCTTTGTAATTTACCAAAAACTAAGTTAACCATCTGATTGGAGAGTATTTGATTACAGCAAGACCGGGTTTTGCGACCCTATATGAAGGTACGATCCAATTAAGGTGTTCAGTTTTTGTGATAAAGTATAAAGATAATTCAACTCAAGGTCAAGCAAAAGGCATCTCGAAAATAATCGGAAGGATAAGGAGAGTACAGATGGCCTAATTTGAAATTTGAATGAGCAGAGACAATCAACAAGACTGACCAGTCTGAAAAAAAAAAAAATTCTGGAAATTCTGGAAAATTCTGGAAAATTCTGGAAGAAACTGGAAAGCACGGAGGGAGGAAGCGAATGGGTTAAGCGTTGCACGTTGACGAATGGTGATGGAAAACATTCGATTATAAACAACATGCAAAAAAGCCGTAAATCAACCAGAAATTGAGAGTCTAATTTGTTTAAATACTACATCTGAAAAGTATTTATTCAAACTGCAACATTCAGTGATCATTCAACATTCAGTGAATCTTTAACATTCAGTGATCATTCAACATTCAGTGAAAAGTTAACAGTCAGTAAACATTCAGTTAACAAACAGTGCATAACATACAGTGCACAACGCTCAGTGAACATTCAGTTAACATCATAACAGTTAACATCAGAGCAAAAATCAACGACAAAACCTGATAAGCGGGACCCACTGTACATGGAACCGAAAGTTGAGTATAACATATAAATCTAATGTCATTCTTGCGCTTTCAGTCTCATTTCTGAAGCGATCGGAGTAAGATCTAAGTGTTAGACCTTAGTCAGTGGTGAATAAATCTGTTCTGTTTAGTCAAGAATTGTGTTGATGAATAAGCAGAAGGTAATTAATCATTACTGCAGCAGTTAAAATTATAGATGTATGTGTGCATGCATTTCTTTTAGCTTTGCTGAGTGTCGTTATTAATTGAAAGGTATAAATATTTTATATTTATTGATTTAACAAATATTGCTCTATATTAAATTATATTTCATTTATTATTTATTATTTGAATGATTATTTTTTAATGTTTGACGGATTATTTTTTTTTGGATAGCCTATTATTTTTTCTTCCTTTTTTTTCGTAATTAGTGATTACACGTGCATAACACTTGTTTAAGTACACAATAACACCTCTTTAGGATAGGAAACACATGCCAACCTCAGAGGACGAAGCGATTAATGCTGAGGCTGTAGAACTTAGATCTGGAAGACGAACTAAACCCAGAGTACAGAAAACTAAACAGCCCAAAACACCCCCCAAGACACCACCCAAAACACCACCCAAAACACCCCCCAAAACAACCCCCAAAACACCCCCCAAAATGGCGGTTGAATTAACACAAGCTCAACTCCAAGAGATAATTAAAAGTAGGAGTACGACGATCATAAATTCTGATTCATTGCCGATATTCAGGGGAAGAAGAAGGCCAGAGGATCCAGCTTTCGAGGAGAAGAACACGTTCCGTCAGCATCTCAGCCTATTAAATAATCATATATCCAGCTTAGGGGATAAAGATGACGCAGAAAAAAAGAAGATCCTTTTCAGGAGCGCTGATTGCAAGCTAGGAGATTTTCAAATTACGGTTAATAACGTTGTTAACGGTAAAACATTTAAAGATAGCACATACCAAGAAATATGCACGGTACTAGAAGACATATATGTGCAGAAAGACAGCAAGGATATCTACAGTGTATGTCATGAATTATACACTAATAAATTGAAGGATGAAGCTACAGCTGCCAGTGACATCTTAAGTACATTAGAAAAGATAGGCGAAGTCACGGATTTTATATTAAATGACGACACAATGAACGCCCAATTTCCAATAAGGACAGCAACTGAAAGCGATGAATCATTCACACGCAAATTAAAAAATCACGCAAAAGATCTTATGAATACATCAATGTATTTAACGATATTGGGTCCACAGATCAACCCCAGTATCATCAAAGGAGTCGTAGAAGGACCTTTTAAGACAACAGCTAATTTACTGTCTGCTACAACGAAGAAAATAAGATCTTTGCCACATGATAAAAAAATTCTAATACCAAAGAAGAATTTCAATGACACAGAAACTTTTTTGATAGAAAAACCCGAGGGTGAGAATCAAGGCAATTTTCACGAGGATATGCTAGAAGATACAGAAGCATATTACACTTATGACACAAGAAATAGAGGAACAGGAACAGCAGGTAGGTATGCACGCAGAAGCAGATACAAATACAATCACACAGGCAGAGCATACGTACACAACACTAATAACCCCCCCCCACCCTACCCTTACCCCTCACAGCAGCAGTGGTACAATTAAGTGCTACCGTTGCAACAAAATAGGACATATAGGTAGAGAATGTCGGGCTCAACAGGCCAAGGATTTTCGCAAAAACATGTAAATACAAACAGAAGTAAAAAACAAGATAGGTCTCACGGGAAAACGGTCGGTAGCTCCGTGTACGAATGTGAATTGAACATGAATAAATTAGATCCAGTGCACGTTAAATTCAATAGCAAAGGTAAATCGTCACTCAACACAAGTTGTGAATGTAAAAATAAGTTCGATTTATTAAAAGAAGAAGAGTTAAGCGTTGAGGATAAAAAAATGAGCGAAACATATATAACAGTCCAATTAGTAAAAAATAAAGATGAATTAAGCGGATTGATGGACTGTCATTATACGATAAAAGGGACTTCTAAGCCAACGATAATTTTACATAGTAAAGAATTTGATTGGGAAGCTTTAATAGATTCAGGGAGCGAGAGAACGATTTTAAACAGTCGTAATTTTAATTACAAGGCGAGTCACGAGGACATAATAAAATCAAACGTAACTATTAAAGGCATAAACGGACGTTCCGAAGTAAAAGGTGAAGTAAAATTTGAACTAATGTCGAAATCACGTAAGCAAACAGTAAACGCTTTACTAATCAACAACAACAGCTTACCATATGATGTAATATTAGGAAGGGACGTGTTAACGAACGCGCAAATTGATTTTGATAAGAAAATATTAAAATTAGGTGAAGAAAAAATTCCGTTTATGGAAAAACGTAGAATAGCTACTAAAGAACTATTAAGCACAGATTGCTTAATATCTGAATTGGTCCTTACTTCAAATAGGTCAAAACGAAGAACGTTGATAAGACAAATAAACGAACGAACAAACAGCCGCAGTAGTATTGCGAAAGTAAGGTTTAAACCTCAACAAAAAGGGCAAACGGAGGTTATGAAATCCGAGGTAAAAACGAAGTCAAGGAATAAAAATAAAAAACGCGAGAAGAACGGAAATGTTCATATAAATAGCCAAGTCGTTGAGGCAAACAGCGTACAAATATTGTATGGATTTGTCAAGAACAACGAAGCAGGAAGTTATATTATAGCTAAAAGAAGTTTCAATAGTGGTTTAGTGATAGCCGAAACACTAATAAAAATCGAAGACACAAGAAAAGAGGGAGATCAAGTGTCAATATGCCCAGTTTTCGTAATGAATCCGACGGATAGTGATATCATATTACGGGACAATATGATAGTTGGGAACCTCCAGACGTACGAAGAGCAAGTCGAAGTAAATATAGCGACTATATCGGAGTGTTTAAATAATAGGACTCATAAATCTAGGTTAGGAAACGTGTTGAGTGACGAAAAACCAAAGCCATTTGAACGAAACGTTACCCCTGAACTAATTTATGAAAAGTCAAAGGTACATGCAGTTGGAATTAATGGAGAGCCATTAGTTACAACGCATGGCAACCGAGATATGAAGTGTAAAATATCACGTGACGGAAGCGCTGATAGAAGCCGTGACAGCACATTAAGTGCTGATGTAGAAAACAATTCTCAGACAGTGCCATCAGCACCGAGAAGGTTAGTTAATGCTGACATATCATGTGGAATGTCAGAGTATGAAGACAAAATGACGCAGTTACTAAATGACTTTAGAGACGTAATCACGATCAAGGACGAAGAAATCGGGACTACTAGTATATGTAAACACACAATAATAATGAAAGATCCTAATATAGTGATAAACAAGATGCCGTACCGAATACCACATAAATTTCAAGAACAACTTGAAGAAGTCAATAAGTCAATGTTAAAGGAAGGAACTATAGAACCTTCAATGTCCGAGTACAACTTCCCGGTTATCGTTGTTCATAAAAAGAATGGGGAAATACGACCCGTAATAGATTTCAGATCATTAAATAAGTGTGTCCATATACAAGGATTTCCGTTACCTAGGGTTGACGACATGCTTGGATCTTTAGGTGGATCAAAGATATTTTCTAGTTTAGATCTGAGGAGTGCATTTCACCAGGTGGAACTCTCCGAGGAGTCTAAAAAACTTACAGCATTTACGGTAAATGGCAAAAAGTGGCAGTTTAAAAAGCTACCATTCGGTTATGTCAATAGTTCAAAAGTATTTCAAGCAATAATGACAAAAGCGTTAAGTAATGTATTAGGGAAACTATGTTTCGTATTTATTGATGACATCCTAATTTTTAGTCGATCATATGAACAACATCTAAATGATATTGGCCAAGTGCTAATGAATTTACGTGACGCTCATTTGAGATTAAAATTAGAGAAGTGTGAATTCTTTAAACACGAAATTAATTTTCTTGGACATCGAGTCACTACTGAGGGCATCCGATGTATCCAAAACGAAAAACTTAGAGAAGCATCTAGACCAACAGATGTAAAACAACTTCAGCGATTTTTAGGGCTTGCGAATTATTTTCGTAAGTTCGTACCTAAATTTAGTCAGAAAGCCGACCCATTATATAGACTATTAAGGAAGGACACTAAATTTGACTGGACTGACGAATGTGAGACTAGCTTCATTAATCTCAAAAATATTTTGACATCAGATACGGTTTTAGCACATCCAAATTATTCCAGACCATTTTATTTATTTACTGACAGCTCAAATACCGGAGTTGGCGCAGCATTGCTACAACCAGATTCGACCAAAAGCAAAACATTAAGACCCATAGCATATTTCAGTAAATCATTAAATTCTACTCAAAAAAGGTACTCCACGACTATACAAGAGTTTCTTGCAATACATCTAGCTTTAAAGGAATTTCAGTACCTATGTCTAGGATATCCTATTACCATTTTAACTGATCACAAACCCTTATGTGCATTTTTTGGTAATAAACTGCCTTTAGACACGGCGATGGCCAGGTGGGCAATAGAGGCTAGCACATATGAATGTACCATCAAATATTTTGAAGGTAAGAGAAATGTGGTAGCCGATACCCTTAGTAGATTAACTCCTTTAACGGAAGAAACAATAGATGATTGTGAACTTTTAACACCATCTAATGAAAGTTGTAATTCAATTGAAAATTATATAGCAACCACAAGATCGAGGGCTAAGCTAAATGTACCACAAATTATTAACGACAATGACAATGACTCAGAAACAGACTCAGACAACGAACAAGAATCAGATACATCTAAATTGTATAAAATCAACAAAGAAAAACCATTTCTGAACTACATACCTAAACACGAAGACATAACATGGACTTTAAACAGACTAAAGACTGCACAGTCAAACGACTTTGCTTGTAAGGAAATAATGGATATATTACAGAAAAAACAATTAGGAACATCTAGGAACATAGCTGAATTTTTCATATTAGACGGAATATTATATCGACATCGGAAAATAGATACTCGGGCAGCCAGTATTGTTAATTATGTTATACCAAATGAAATGATCAATTTAGTAATTAATTCAATACATTTTAACACCCATTGTGGTTTAGCTCATACGCTATTTCAATTTCGACTAAAATATTATCATTTTCAAGAAAGATCGGTCTTAGAATCTTTTATTAAAAGATGTGACGTTTGCAAAATCCTTAAAGGAAGTCTAGATACACCAATTAAATTAATGTCTGCCCCAGTAGCTAATACACCATTTGAAACAGTTTCATTTGATTTTATAGGACCTTTTATAACAACTGACACGAACAACAAATATATTTTATCAATAACATGTATGTTGACAAGATATAACGAATTACACGCAGTAGATGACAAATCAACTAACACAGTAATTGATTGTCTAAGTAAAACATTTAGTCGTTGTGGATATCCCAAAACGTTAATGTCGGATTGTGCGAAAGAATTCAAGTCTAACGCAATTAGAACTTTCAGTGAAATACATCAGATATACAAATGTGAGGTATTACCATATTCAGCATATTCCAATGGAATTTGTGAACGTAATAACCAGAAAATTAACAAATTATTAAGATTCTATGTAGCCACAGTAGATCACAATAATTGGGACATGTTTCTCGATATTGTCCTAAACACAATTAACAATCAGGTCAATTTGACCTTGAAAGATACACCCTCATACGCTCTTTTTGGGAGGGATACATCTCCAAATATTCAAGCAGAAAATTTGGATAACATTTACAATTTAGATACATCAGAATCAATAGTCAAAATCAAGGCCAGACAAGCTCTATTTATTCAAGATCAGATAAGAGCTAACATAATTAATCAATCAAACAAACGCATAATTTACCACAATAAGACACGAAAAGACAAAATTATACAGATAGGTGATCGAGTATTAATTAAAAATCATCAAAAAACACATAAATTACAATTAAATTGGATAGGACCAGGTACAGTATTACAAGTGAAAAAAAACAAAGCTATAATTCAATTAGGACATCAAACGATAACGAGCAATATAAATTATCTAACTAAGTTGGAAAAATTCACAACAAATTAATTAAATAATTTCATTAACATCATTAAACAGGAAATCAAATTATGAGAAATTTGAATATAAACAAACATCATATAGCCCACAAAAGGAACACATAAGACGAAGTAACATGAGTAACATGTTACATTTACACGAACACGTGACATATAACACGGTTACATGCAAAGAGTCAGACAAACAGAGCATACAATTCATTGTTCAAACTACAATATTTCCTTTGCTCAGTAAGAGAATTATTGTATGTATTTAATTGTATGAATTTTAATTGTAATATTTGTATGTATTTAGTTTAAGTTGATGGGATGAATTATGAATTTTATTAATATAAAATTTCATATAATAATTTTAAGAGGATTAATTTTTTTTTGTTGTATGCATGTTAATTTTAAATTTTGTGTTTATATGTTGGTGTAACGAATAAGATGAATTATATTCTGTAAACGTAGTAGTAAAATTGTTTGAATGAAAATTTGAAAAAAAAAAAATACATATATATATTCAAATTTAGGATGAAATACTGAAATAATTTAAAAGCAAAAATGATTAATTCAAAATGAGACTGAAATCTGATAAAACACCTAAAAAATGAACAGGGGCCATGATCTAACGGTATCGTTTTGATTTCAGTGACCGTGAGGCAGTGAGGACACAGCTACCCACACAGCCAACAGCTCCACAGCCATAAACAGCCAGTGACTGACTCTCAGCCACTCACAGCCGGTTGACACACAGAACTGTAATTCAAGGTCGTGAGAAGTAATCAGCTGGAGCGATGGGACAGTCTCAGAGCAACTTTGACCTGAACTCAGTAGTGGAGCTGATCCAGAAATCAACATCGATGAACAAGGCTCATCTAGAGCAAGCAATTAAAGACATGAGGATGTACGAAAATAGGAATTTAAGGTCTAAAATGGCGACTGAGGCCTTCAATCAGATAAAGCGAAGCACCCCTTTAGATCAGGGGAACTAGGTGGAACAGTAAATGTTTTTAATGATCAGGCAGTTAATATACAGGCGACAACAATTATAGTAATGCCTCAGGCAAAACGAAAGCCAAAAAAGCGAAATTACCAAAACTAAACCTAACAGCATTTAAGATTTTTTTTCTCAAACTCAATTTGATCATTATTTTAAAAAAAAATTTTAATTTTAAGTTTGGGTAATTTTAAGTGAAAATCAATAATAATCGTTTTTTCATTTGAATTTAATTTTAAGTTTAATTTTTTTTTCGGTGTTAATTTTAAGATTTAAATTTAAAGATCACAACTGTCTCAAAATTTGATAAAGAAGATCAAAATTCATATAAATTCAATAACGAATATAAATTCATTAAAAGGTCATAAAATACGATATCATATCATATGATAAATTAAAATGAAAAATTACTTTTATCAATAAAGAAAGAAGTTTATTAAAATAAAACATAACTAAGTTAATTAAATATATTTCTTATAAATGAAAAATTTTTTTTTTTATTATAAATTTTTTTTTAATGTAAATGCAGTAACAATTTGTGTAATGTATTGGAGTGATCAAAGGTCTCTGTTAATATTTAGACTAAAAATCTACATACTAGGAGGGAGGGGTGTGATCTCAAATAGATTAGGCAAGTTATTACGTTTATAAAATGAAAAAGTTGTTACATTTTGAACTGAGACATATTAGGTAGGAGTAACTTAGATTATTTTGAGAATAAATAAAAATATTGTTAAAGCAAAATTAAGATTGTATAGGTAAGATTAAAAATTTAAGAAAATTTGGTGAATGCACATTAGTCTTACATATTTCTAGAACGAATTAAAACTCAAATTTTTCAATTTTCTAATAATCTATTTATTACCGGTTCGAGAAATTTCAAGAGATCCAATATACATGTTTCCACTAACAGCGTGAGCGTCTGAACATTGTTCAATATAGAGTAACAATGGGTAGACAAACCAGCTGGCAGTTTTGGAAAAATGTGAATTTTAATTTGAAATTTTCGGAAGGGGGGAGCGATGTGGTAAAGCAAACACAGCAATTGTGTATGCATTGCTATCATCACGAACCTATATGATTGTAAGTAAGTGACAGTCAAGTCAGTTACCGATTCGCTCTCGTGAGCTACACACCTTATCTCCTGTTCGTAGTTATTTGAGACCTTAACTTGCGAGCGTTCTAGTGGAGATATTCTTTGTAATAACATGTGCTTGACCAATGAATATAATCTCTTTAAGTGTTAATTACTTTACCATTATTACCCTTAAATACAGTTAAGCTTGAACCAGAGGCCTGAGGTCGGAACCATAGTGGCAAGGTGGTTCTAGGGCATGGTACCATGAGTATTTAGTAGAAAGAGATATATAAAGAGAAAGGAATCTGAAAATACTTTATAGAGTAGGATCCTAATCACTTAGAGCCCATACACTGAGACGTTATAGGGAAGTAAATTAACAAACGTCACAACTGCATCAGCTCTAAAAGCTGGCAACTTTGTTGCTCTTACAGTAATTAAACACATAAATATATAACCTGGTTATCTTCTTAATCTCGCGTAATGATGAAAAATGTCACTGTGAGCAGAAAGTGCAATAATAATATGAAGTGATAAATTTTCGTCTCTTTAAACTTCTCATTAATTATATCAAACATTTCCACTTTATGAATATTTCATGTACAATCTAAATTATTCCCAAGTCAATTAAATTACTCTCTATTTGAAGTGAGATTAAAAATCACAGAAGGTTCGCAAGTTTAGAGTTACAAACGTGGAGTTCATTAAATGTCATTTTTCAATTATGTTATTCCATTTGTCGTTAATAAAATCTTCCCTCGTCTCTAATAATCTAATATGCAAATGAAATTAATTTTTGAGCGAATTAAAATGTTAGATGTAGAGTGGTTAACATTTTCAACTCACTGGGCAGTTTCAGAGCAGATCTTAATAACAGTTTCTTGTTAAAGTGTTCCATACAGATGGAGAGAGTGAAATG